>JABXWE010007261.1:0-13799 GCA_014611495.1 Limonius californicus
CAAGCATCTCTATGCACTTAGGCCACATTTGGCCCATTGTACACCCTAACTAAGAATTTTGCCTATCTGGGGTAATTCCAACCTCAGTAGTGATTTTTAACGTGTCACACATCGTAGTGGCACGGGACCAACGGCTTTACTTCTTATCCGACAGAAGGCGCATTTTCAGATTTTTCCCCGCTAGAAAAATCTCGCCGACCTCAGCCAGGTTCGAACCCGCGTCCCTCGGATCTAAAGGCAAACGCGCTAACCACTAGACCACCGAGGCCGGCGTTGTCAACGCTACTTAGTGATCATGTCTGACATCCATAGTACAGTGTGATTGGTACACATGAACACTGCATTTTAGTAAGTTAAGCGGGAGAGCTTCAATTAAAACACTTTCGCAGGACCTGAATGTTTTCTAAGAAGTTAAATTTATTGTTTTCAGTGTCTTTCTGTGGATGTTCTTTTCGAACGATAGCGTTTGGCTTAGGTATGTCATTTCCTCTTCGTTTTTTATCATGGCATTGTCCATTTATTTATTTGGATTTTGGTTGGTTGTATTGCTCATCAAACTAGTTTTATCAAAATATATTAGCAGTTTTATTTTTTGTACAGGCGAATCTAAAGTTAGTTAACAATTTACCTACAATATCCACTCCGCAAATTCTCCACTTTTTTGTAATACACTTTCTAACACACTTATGAATATGGTGAGGGATAATGGATCTCTCTGTCTTACTCTTTTTCCTAGTTAAAATTTGGAGCCCGTTTATCTATTTTCATTCTTGGATCCACTAGTTTGCAAATTTTAATCAATCTAATGTACTTTTTTTTACTGTTTTAAATAATATAAATTTTGGAAAACCACGACGATATTTAAAACACGTAAATACGTATTTCGGCAACTAAGCAGCCATTTAGTTGCCGAAATACACAAGATATCAAGCTCCAATTTCTTTTATATTTTCTTACGCTTGGTAGGTACTGCTTCTCCGGCTCCAGTTTCCATCTTCTTCGGTCGTAACACCTTTCTTCTTCAAGGTTTCTTGTTGTCGTTGCCTCTTTTGTGCCCCTCCAACTCATTTTGGGTTGTCCTCTTTTTTGTGTTTCTGTCGGAATTCATTCCGTTAATTTTCTGGGCTATCTATGTTATCCCTCTCCTTTGTGTATCCAAACCATGTGAATTGCTTCTTTTCAACTTCTGCAAAGTGTGTTTTCGCATTCATACTTTACCTAACGGTCTCGTTTCTTCCTCGGTCTAAATGCGATTTCCGGTACCTCCTTCTCGAACAGTCCATTTCGGTGACTATGAGTGTGTTGCTGGTCCATTTTGATAGATAGGTATTCTGTTTTTTTTTACGTTTGTGGTTGCCCGGTCATACTCTTCTTTCAATTTTTTCACCACCTTTTATTCTATCACAACACCTCTTGATAGATTCATCGATTGTATCTACGTGTGTCAATTGCGATTCTTCTCATTTCAACTATCGTGTTTCCACCTGTTCTCCATCCTGCGCGTGCCTCTAATGTTTTCTTTGGTAATCTACTATCTCTCATTCGTATTAGGCGTCATCTGTCTATTTTCTATACTTAATCACTAGTACCCAGGTACTTGTTGCAGCTGCTCTCTGTGTGCTGCATTCCTTATTCTATCTCGTCTGGCCTTTCTTGTGATTTTCCTAAGGAACTTAATCTCTGCTGCTGTTGTTTTGGATTTGTGGTTATTGTTCACTGTCCACGATTTCGCACTGTAGTTTAAAGTTTTAGTAGGTATATTACTATGTTAACTCTTGACTTTTGTTTATAAATAATACTATTTATTTCCCCACGCTGATGACGATAAATTAATTTGCTGTGATAATGCCTTTAATAATCTACTCCACATTTTAAATTACTAAATAAATACATCAAGTTTTGAACAACCTAAGCTCAGGGTTCTTCTGTAATTACGAAAAATTAACGTGACTTCCCAGGCGATAGGTACCACTTAGATATAACATACGTCCATCCAACACGGCACTTTCATTATTAAAATTCAGTTCACCAACACTTTGCACTACTTAAATCTTGATACTGAATAAAACTTGAAAAAAAAATATATGTCGAAGACTACACATTGTACCTCTGTTGTCTGGAACGATTCAGGAACTCCGGTTCAGAACTGCTGAAGATCGTTGGTTTGTAGTTGACACAAACTTGTTGAAACTATTCTCTTCTCATCTTGCAATACATCAAACACTTTTATAGGTTAACAATTTTCACTTTGGTTTTGATTGATTGATGATTGATTTGAAAGAGCGAGATCGAGGACGCGGTTTTCCAAGCATCTCTATGCACTTAGGCCACATTTGGCCCATTTCTACATCCTAACTAAGAATTTTGCCTATCTGGGGTAATTCCAACTCCAGTAGTGATTTTTAACGTGTCACACATCGCAGTGGCACGGGACCTACGGCTTTACTTCTTATCCGACAGAAGACGCATTTTCGGAATTTTCGCCGCTATAAAAATCTCGCCGACCTTGGTCAGGTTTGATCCCGTGGCCTTCGGATCTAAAGGCAAATGCGGTAACCACTAGACCCACCGAGGCCGGTTTTACTTTGGTTAAAAACGATGGAAATAATTATAACTTTGACGTTTATAAAATTTGAGGTTAAGTTACACTGTTTGTTATTAAAATAATTTAATGTCTGGGAGCCTAAGAATGCCCTCACGCTTCCAAGATGTGTTTAATTGACCAATCAGGATTCACGAAAACAAAAAGACAGAGGGAAATTTGAAGATTGTAAAATTATTCAAAAGTGTTGATAAGAAAACTTAAACTCTTAATAATAATAAAAATACCTAAGCAACTTATACGAAGATCACAGTCTCTGCGAATATTATGTGATGAACTTATTCATCATTACATATTTTGTTGGATTTCTAAGAAATTAATAATGATAGTGAGAGAACTATATCTTGATAACCATTAAATAATTGTAGTAAATATTATAAACTATATAACTTAAGTAAAGATACACCTTTTGCTCTTGCACAGCCTACCTATATAGAAAATGTTGTTGGTTGTACTTGCATAACGAATACATAAACTTAGTTGCAACACTATTCTTTGATTCATCTTGTATAAGGATGGAAAGTAGTTCAAATGATGTAATCATTTGATATTTACTTAACCTGAAAGAATATTTTGACAAGCTTCACCTAGAACTGTTCTCGATAGCAAAGTGTTGTTAAAAAAGTACTTGACGAGAGTAATAACATTTTTTACACTTACCTACGCTTTTCTACAGTAAAGGTGATTGATATTTGCATATTTACTTTATATAATACATTTTCGTAAATTTGAATTGTTAATCCCTCAGATCGCCCTAGGATTATAAATAGGCAGATAACAAAGAAGAACACCTGTTTATTACAGAAAAACGTGTGCACATCAACATGGAAACATTATCTGATGTCAAACCCGATCTTACCAAAGTGGCTTCGCTATCATGTTTTCCAGATTCTGCATGCGATATCTGGCATCAAACCAAAACCAGTGAAGGTACATTTGCGTTGTATACATAAAATTAATTTTAAGTTAAACAGTACAAGCAACTAAATCATAATAAAAGAGTGTTTCTTTCAAAAACCTAATAGCAATAAGAAAGTTTCAGTTTTTCTACAATGCATATGAATGTAATTTGTGGTAACTACAATAATATGAAAACTTCCATCAAAATTAACCAAATATTAGCAATTTAATGATGTGCGGTACAACTTAATTATTTGTCAATTGTTATTTATTTAAAGCCAGGAAAATTTGTTCATCTATTTAAAATGAAGTTGTGCTACTTTAGTTACTTATGTAGGATTTAGTAACGCACATATTATTATTATTATTATTATTATTTGTTTGGGGCTTTGGCCTTGGTATGCCTTTCGTCACTGCGACCCTTAGTGGTTCTATTGTAACTTACAAGCCCTTGCCCCTGTTAGAGAAGTTGAAGGCTATTGAAAAACCTGAAGATCTCTCTGAGATTCAAGTCCCGTATTTTGGTAGATGTGCTAGTCTCTTTTCCGAGAATGTTGTGTCTGTGTCGACCGGCAGCATTGCATCTGCATAGGATGTGTTCAGCCGTTTCTGCTGCCTCATTGGATAGGCGGCATATATGGTCCTCAACCTTACCAATCTTAAATAGATGGTATTTTAGTGGAGTGTGGCCTGTGAAAAGACCGGTGATGGTCTGCAGCTCCTTCTTGCTGAGAGACAAAGCGTTTCTTGCTTTGTTTTGCGAAATGGTTATAAACTATTTCGCCTGATGTTGTCCTGGTGGGTTTTCCCAGTACGAGGATTTCATTTGTTCCTCCCATAGGCTGACCTCGTGCTTAATGTGGCTTTTCTGTATTCCACAACAAGGTTCAGGTCCAGTGTATGCCGTTGTTGCACCTCTTTTTGCGTGTTCATCGGCTTTTTCATTGTCTGGTATACCCTCGTGTCCTGGAACCCACCATAGAGTTACGTGATTTTTGCTGGCCAATTGCTTGAGGTTGCCCAGGCATTCCAAGACAAGCTTGGATTCACAGGTATAGGCTTTCAGAGCCTTTATTGCTGCTTGGCTGTCTGTTAGAATATCGATTGTTGCACCTTTATAACCTTTATTCTAGTGCACAGGTTTATGGCAGCTCGGAAGATGGTAGTTCTGGTTCCAAGAGCTTCATAAATGCGGCAGCCAGGGCCGTTTACGCCCGCGCCAGTGCCTCCTTCCCCCATCTTTGACCCATCCGTATACCATTGAAGCGATCCTCTTTTAAATGGAGGCACTCATGTTGACTACATTTGTCGGTCCAGAATCTTGACTTTGAAGGGTTGGTCAAAATTGTATGTTATTTGCATAACGTCTGATACGGTATACGCTGTTCGCTCTAAATGGGCGAAGTTTAGAATTTCTAAGTGTCCTGTGAGGTCCCCTGATTTAAAGTGGTTGATCCTTGCGAGCGTCAGCGCATGTAGCATCGCCTCCTTTTGCACCTGTAAGTGTAGGGACGTTATCCCTAACATGGCTTCCATTGCTGCTGTTGGAGAGGTGCTCATGGCTCCTGTGATACTCAGACAGGCGAGACGTTGTATCTTCTCTAGTTGTGACTGAGTAGTAACTTGTGTTGTTTTTGGCCACCATACAAGCGATGCATAGGTGATCATGGGTCTTATAATTGTCATGTATGACCAGCAGATCAGCTGTGGCTTTAGACCCCAGTTTCTTCCAAGAAGCCTGCGGCATGTTTGAGTTGCTACCACTGTCTTCTTTTGGAGTTTTCTGATGTGTGAGTTCCACGTTAACCTTTGGTCCAGTGTCACTCCAAGGTGTTTGACTTCATTACTGAAGTCAATGGTCGTTCCTTCTAGCATGGGGGCTTTTAGATTTAGCTTCCTTCGCTTAGTAAAGGGGATAATGACCGTTTTCTTTGAATTTATGCTTAGGCTTTGTCTTCGACACCATCTGTTAATAGAGTCGAGAGCCATCTGCATACGTTGTGAAACAGTTGTGTCAAATCTTCCAGGTACTATGATTACTAGGTCATCCACATATCCTTGTAATTCGAAGTCGTATCGTGATAACACGTTGAGCAGATCATCAACCACCACGGACCATAAAAGAGGTGACAGTACCCCTCCTTGGGGGCAACCTCTAGCTGCCGTTATGGTAGTTTCTTCTGCTAATTTGGCTGTGATCTCTCGACTTTCCAGCATGGTTTTAATCCATTTGGTAGTCGTAGGTTCGAAGCCTTTCTTTTTGACAGCTCTTTCTACGGCTTCAAAGGAGGTGTTATCAAAGGCACCCTCAATGTCTATGAAGGCACATAGAGCTACTTTTTTCGCCACGTACGTCTTCAAGTCTTTTAACGAGACTGGTTAGAACCGATATGGTGCATTTTGCCTTTTATTTATTTAAAGCCAGGAAAATTTGTTCATCTATTTAAAATGAAGTTGTGCTACTTTAGTTACTAATGTAGTATTTAGTAACGCACACAACTAACATTTACATATGTTACAGTAAAACAGGAAGAGACTGAAACATCAAAATTACCTTCAGAAGCCTTCGATTTAAAGTATGATGGTAAACACAATAATGATTGGTCTATTAAACTGGGATCATTACATGAAGAAGTAGATATAAAAGACGAAATCTGTAGTAACAGTGAAAATCACGCAATAATAGACCCTCCAGTGAAGTTCACAATTCATCAGAGTGGCAATACCCATACAGGAGAAACACCTTTTAAGTATACTACATGTGACTATGGAACTGCACACAAAAATGACTTGCCAAAGCATATGCGCACTCATACAGAAGAAAAACCTTTAAAGTGTAATATATGTGACTATGGAACTACACACAAGGATGCCTTGCTAACGCATGTGCGTACTCGTGTAGGAGAAAAACCTTTTAAGTGTAATATATGTGACTATAGAACTGCATACAAGAGCAACTTGCCAAAGCATATGCGCACTCATACAGAAGAAAAGCCTTTAAAGTGTAATATATGTCACTATGGAACTACACACAAGGATGCCTTGCTAACGCATGTGCGTACTCGTACAGGAGAAAAACCTTTTAAGTGTAATATATGTGACTATAGAACTGCATACAAGAGCAACTTGCCAATGCATATGCGCACTCATACAGGAGAGAAACCTTTTAAGTGTAATATATGTGACTATAGAACTGCACACAAGAGCAACTTGCCAATGCATATGCGCACTCATACAGGCGAAAAACCCTTTAAGTGTAATATATGTGACTATGAAACTGCAAACAAGAGCAACTTGTCAATGCATATGCGCAAACATACAGGCGAAAAACCCTTTAAGTGTAATATATGTGACTATGGAACTGCACACAAGAATGTCTTACTAAAGCATAAGCGTACTCATACAGGAGAAAAACCTTTCAAGTGTCATGTATGTGATTATGGAACTGCATACAAGAATGCCTTGCTAAGGCATATGCGCTCCATGATACAACAAACTTTTATGCGCACTCATACAGGAGAGAAACCCGTCACGTGCGATATAGGTATGTGACTATGAAAGTTTACAGGAGTGAAATTTGCGAAATCATATGACCATGGATACAAAAGGAAAACCCTTTAAGTGCAGTATATGCGACTATGGATGTGCATGTAAGATTAGCTTACAGTGACATATAAGGACTAGCAGAGGAAAGAAAGGAACGATTTGAATTCAAAAATTTATGATTGTTTGTTTGTAAATTAGGTATAAGTTTAAATGATAATTTTCAATAGGTTATAAACATTTTGAAGCTTTTAACCTGTTGTTTGGCATGTTGTTCTATTGATAATTGTTAGATTTGGTGTAAATAATCTCAGAAACGTAACACTGTTATTTAGTAGTGATTATAATTAAAAATGGTAAACTCAGGAATTAAACTCGCAGCATTAATACAACACATTCAGCCATCTTATTGTACAGTTCATTTCACAACTAAAACATACTATGGTTACATAAGTTGCCTATAGGTATGACAGGTACATTTAATTGCAGTACTTTGAACAAAAATGTTGTTTTATGCAGTAGGATTTGTAAGATTTTTCGTGTACCAGCAATAATATTATAAAGCATTCTTAAACTTACTTGTATTTCTTAGATATTAACGAACTCTGTGTTTGTGCAGTGTTATAATATTATAAATAAACTTTATGAGCAATACAGTGGACTTATTCAGGGAAGAAAATACTTGGATATTTTTGTATTTGCATGTGATTACACCTCTACCTTTTTTTATTATTATTGTTAGTCTATATCATGTGGCTGTCGGGAAAAGGCCTCTTCCAATCTTTGCTATCTGTCTTGATGTTGAACTTTCATTATCTACTCTGTTCTTATATATTCCTCTATTTCATCTTTCCGTCTTTTGTTAGGCCTGCCTTTGTTTCTTCTGCCTACTGGTGACCAGACGGTTGCTTTTTTTGTCCATCTGTTGTTAATCAATCTGATTATGTATCCTGCATTTTTGTCTTTCGCACATTATTCTTGTCTTGCGGATTCATCCTCTGTATGTCTTCGAATCTGACCTTATCTTGTACATACTTCCTGAGATGACATAGAAGGACTCTGACCAAAATACTGAGATGGTCGTGTAATTAAAGAAAATAGATCTCAGAAATTACCAAATGCCAATGGGATAGGATAAAAAAACACGAAGGAAATAAAATTTGTAATTCATAAAAATCATAAAACTCATTTTACAACAAATAGACGAAGAACGTCTTTCTTTATATTCATTCTATTGTAAGTAAGTTGTACTTATTTGAAGCATCGGCTTCGATTAAGTACAATAGTGGTGGTTCGCGATTTCTAAATTAAGTAATACATTTTCCAATGCTTTTTTTCAAAAATAATTTGCTTTGGCTTCTGCTTTTATTCTTATATCCATATGTCTTAGCATTTAATTTAATTGTATAGTCCAATGAATTGTAAGAAAAGTGATGTTCGTTACAGCGCATGCGGGAGTGCGAGAACAACAGATTGGAAGTGGTATTAGTTCTGATTCTCGCCGACCGCTGTTCACCGTCCTGCTTATTAGCTCATTAAAATTTCTTTGCGAAAGCAATAAGAAGACACTAGAAAAAAAGTAACGAGTACAAAAGAAGGACAATTCTCGTGCTTCCTGAGCTCAAGGATGGACACAGAACAAAACGTTTTAAACAAGAACTGTCGTTCCCAAAGGAGGATTGTTGGTACCGTAAAATTTTCCAATTTCAAAATAATGGCGATTTTAACGAATCAAAAAATTTTCCACGTCTCGGCAGACTTGAGGATAGAGGAAAAACGTTTTTTTCTAGTAATAATGGGTATGAAAATCGTGAGTAGATATGTAAATACCAGTTCTGGCTAAAGAATTTCGCTACGTTTTACTTAATTTCAACCTTGTGTGAAAATTGCTAGAATTTTTACATTAATCTCAAAGATGGGTACCGCACAGTTTGTTAAGGTTGCTGGGATTATAAAAAGAAAAAAAAACCAATAGAAGAGTCGAGATTTTGTAGTAAATCTAATATTGAAAAGTTATCGAGAATTACTACCCAACTAGAAAATTTAAAACTGGAAAAGGATCAATATGTAGAGAGTGCTATACCAAAGTTTGTAAAAAATGTAAAATTGAAAAGACAATAGTAAATTATTTTGCAAGCAACATACTTAATGATGCCCATCAAGCCACATGTAAGGATTGCTGGATAAAGTATTATTCGGATAATGAAAAAATCTTATGCAATAATTGTAAAAAACTAATAGGAAAAAGATATACTTACTGATAGACTGCCTGATAATTGAAAATTTTGATAATAGAAAAATACTGACTAAATATTTTCCTATATAAATGGAAGCTCAAATAAGGAGATTGAAATGCAAACAAAGATATATAAAAACTTTCCAGAGAGATACTGATAATAAAACTAAAAGTGAACTACATGAGCTTATGAAAAGATTTAAAGTAAAAGAATTCTCAAAATCGTCTAAACAAGAACTGAAAGATTTTATAAATAGTCAAATCAATCAAGATAGAATATCTTTAAAAATGAAATAGAAAAATGAAAAATTTAAACTAGTTACCAATAGACGATGATTTAATAAATCCACCAAGACAAAGAAGAGAGGCAATTCAAGATAAAGCAGAAGATTTAAAAGAGTTACCACAATATGATGATGAAGACGAACAAAAAGTTAAAGTTGTTAGAGTCAAGTCAGCTTGGAGAAGCAGAGTAGTTGATTATAGATTTGTGGCGGCTGCAGTAATGACTCATAACAACTTAGGGAACCTACATGGAGTCGTGCAAGCTGTATCTCAAAGTAGGTGGGAAGAAGTTTATGGGATAGGGTGGGATCGGGTGGGGTGTTGCACTGCGATAGCATGTCTGCAATGTATACCGCAAGGCACCGCTGCTGCAACACCGGACAGTTAGTAAGCTACGCATCAATGGGATTTTGCGTACAATTATGCATTTGACCCTAATAAACTTTGGTATCAAAGTTTCACATTGTTCATATCTCTTATCTATCTATTGTTCTAAGGCAACAGATTCCACCTATCTTAGTTTCCTAATAACTAGTAACTTAATATTAACCCCAAATCGTACTATTTCCACTTAATTTTAATGTCTGCTCTCGATTCTTCTTCCTTCTTGTCCATCCTTCCCCTCTGCAGTTGTCGGCTAGGAATCCATCGTTTTCTTTCCCACTGGTACTTGTTTCGTTTTCCCCTTCTTCACCCTCTTATTGTTTCTTCTTCTTCGTTATCCTGTTCTTCTTCAGTTGATTCTTGATCGGATTCTTCAATCAGTGCGTATACTCTTCTTACCTCTCTTTGGATATACTCTTTTCTACGTGCCCATTCCTCCCATGTCTCTTTAGGTATGCCGGTGTTTTGAATGTCCCTCTCCAATGATGTATTCCACGTGTAGCATGGTCTCTCTGTCTTCTTTTCTTCTGATTGCATGGCATAAGCTTGCTGTAGAGGATGGTTGGCAGGTCTTCTTAGAATATGTGCCCAGTATTTAATTCTTGATGGAGTGAGCCATTTAGTTATTATTTTCCCTTCTAAAATTCCTTGTGCCGTTGAAGTGTTTTCTTCCCCCGTGGTTAGTTGAAATAGTTTGAGTATTTTCTTTTCCCTACTTCGAAATGCCATTGTGTTGGCTTTCGCGATTGCGGTAGTTTTCATTGCGTATAGAGCAGTTGTGGCTATGATGGAATTGAAGGTATATTATCTTTTTTATTCCGTTTGGTAGTTTATGTTGTTGTAGGAGAGGAAGAATCATATTATGTGTGGCCTGCAGGCTTGCGATATCGGTCTCTCTCGTTTTTTGAGCGCTTCGTCGATGAGTTGCCGTTTATTCGGTTTTCTCGCCCCTCTTACTAGAAATCGCAAAATATAATTTTGAAACGGAGAGATATGAATCACCAACTTTGGCCATGAACTTTGGTACGTTGTTAAAAAAATGTTGCGACTTGGGATATATTCATTTACTGCAAGAAACCAGTACCCCACGCAAGGAATTAAAAATACTAAAAAAGTTAATTGAATCACAATAGGCGGATGAAGTTTCTGCGCTGGCTGTCACAAACTTAAATGAAAATAGATGAAATAAAGAAGAATTAATTCCTCTGTCTACAGATTTAAAGAAGCTAAACGAATTTTTAAAGGAAAATGCTGAAAAATATTATAGTATTCTGAAAAGTGAACCCAAGGATTTTAAGTCTTACACTTCCCGTAAGGAAATACTTTACACCCAAATTCTACTTTTGAATAGAAGACGACCTGCAGAAGTAGCCCAATTAAAAGTTGAGACATACAAATCAATAAATATGAAACATCGTGAAGAAAATGAACTTGTTGAAAGTCTAACTGAAACTGAACGGATTCTATTGTAAACCTATAATCGAATAGTAATACGAGGGAAACGCGGAAGAAGAGTGCCGGTTCTTCTGTCTCCTGTCATGAAACAGCATTTTGATTATTTAATTGACGTACATGGTCATTTTATTAGCAATAATAATTACGTGCTTTACACTTCTGGAAGAAATTGCACCGATGGAACGAAAATATTACACAAGTACGCCAACAAATGTGGAGCTACACAACCGTTTAGTACTACAGCAACACGCCTTAGAAAACATTTGGCAACAGTTTGTTAGTTATTGCAATTTTCAGAACGAGACTTAGAACAGTTGTCCAAATTTATGGGTCATACACTGCGAACCCATTGCAATGTGTATGGAATGGCTGATAGCGTATATCAAACCGCTAAAATTTCAAAACTGCTTCTACTAATGGCAGGTGGCAAAGCAAATGAATTTGTAGGAAAACAAATTGATGATATTAACATCGCTCTCAGCCCTGTATATGAAACTACGGGAAACATTTTTGACGAAATATCTATAATTCCATCTGCTTCATTAGCAGGTCAATCCACTTCGTCACCAACTGAAACTTCTGAAACGGAATTTATAATGAACGGAGAAGTAACACAAGAGGCCATAGATGAAAACAAAGACACTGAAAAAGAAATTTCCCAAAAACGAAGCAAGGTAAATAGATAGAAGAAGATTCCCCGTCAGCGACAACCTTGGTCGGCAAGACAAAAAGAGGTATTAGTAAAATATTTTGCTAAACATATTAAGAACAAACAGCCACCGAAAAAGCGTGAATGCCAAGAATTGCAAGATTTACATCCAGAATTATTTAAAGGCAGAAATTGGACGTCAATGAAAGCTGTAATTTTTAACATATATCGCGGAAACTTAAAAAACTATTAAAAATAAGCTTTTTATACCTACATCAACAATATTTGATTAATGTTTAATATTTGTATTTGTTTTTCGCTTTTTCAAAACATTTCAAAAATTTCAGGGGCTTACTAAAATGAGTAACAATGTCTTAAAGGCTGCATACGCTTCGTTAGGGAGGTACTACTCCTTGAAGTTTGTAAGGCATGTCAATTTTCGCTAATTTTTTATTAACGAAGAAGGAAAAAAATATTCCTTCCTAATATTTCAAGATATTGTATCTCCATACTGACGCGTTAAAAATGTTTACTCATTTTGGTGCGTACTGTACGCCCCTAAAATTTGTAAACTCTCTTTTTAACACCCTGTATATTTATCGTGTTTTATTTATGTAAACGTTTTGTAATTTCTGAAATAAAAATTATCAAAACATTTGACTGCGATTAATTTAACGATCAATTATTAACCTAATAGAAAGATATAATGTTACCTTCAATATGCAACGTGAACATGAAAAGTAGGATAAAAGTTATGCACAGTTGAATACAAACACTTTGTCAATAGCAGGCTTAGATTTGATGAAAATTTAGCATTGTAAGCGTTTATATGTCAAGTCCGTGTAAATGCAAATTCAATGGCTGGCTTTTTTTTCTAAAATGTAATAACTTCAGTGGTGATTTTTTTAATAATAATTTTATTATAAGGAAAGAAGAATGTTTCTTATTTATAATATCTTATTTAACTGAATCGCAAGAAAAAAACAGTTACTATATTTTAATCATTTTAATTCAATGGGAACACTAATATTTTGTAGGCCTCTCATTTTTATATAGGACTTCTTTCAGCTTTCATGGCATAAAATTTACTAAATCGTGAAAATAATATCTTCCTGGAAGTGATTGCGCGTACAAAAATAGTACTAGTATAATATTAATGTTTTATAAACAGAGGTACACCCTTTAAATAGAAATGCACGGTATAACTTTTTCGTCCCAATAATCATATCAAATTACTAAATACTACCTAACGCAACATGATACATCGCTTAATGGCAGAAACTCGATATGGCAACATTGTAATGGCTCAGGTTTACATGCAGCTATTGGTAGTACGAGTATATAAGGCTTCAAATTGCTTGAGTTTTGGTATGGCTCAGAAATGTTGGTTTTTCTTAAAAATATACAACTTCATATTTATTGCTAATTTTGGAATATATATTACGGATAATGGATGCCTAAGTGCAACGGCATCTATATATGAAACAATACTGCCTAAAACTATATTAATTCTTGATGGTTTGAAATTGTATGGTTCGTGTACTGGTTCAAGAATGATATAAAGAGCTATACAGGGTCCGCCAACAATCTGAGGAAGTAATATTATGGCTACATTTTAAACAAATATAGAAAAATTTTGCACCAAGGCTGTAGCGGTTTATGTCAGCTATATTTTAAAATTAGCTTCATATATACAGGGTGTTCCACAAATGTGTGGCTCAACAATTAATACTTTTTTTAAATGG
>JABXWE010007262.1:0-11996 GCA_014611495.1 Limonius californicus
AAACCAGCGGTCACTTTCATAATTTCGTTCGCATGTCATCTCAGAACTTTCGATTTTTAATTAATGCTATTGGTCCTAAAATAAAGAAGATGGATACAAAATTTAGAAACTCTGTTCCAGTGAATGGGATGCTTTTCATACTCGTCGATCAAGTTTAATGCTACTTCATTATTCCATTCCATGAAGAAATGGCTGTTTTTCACACACACAAATTATGAACCAACCGCAATTAAAAATCTCGTCCAAACTGAGCAACACGTGCGCGCAAAATTCCTTTGAGGTGGTTCCCGAGACCGACAACCGATGGAGCGTGTGCGTGCGTGCTCAAACCTTGCGCGCACGCCTGTTCTGCCGGTACTCATATGATCATTTTTGCACGCAAACCGTTCGTGCGCGCAAAAATGCTCAAGTGAATACGCAGCTTTAGAGTTATCAGCACGGGTTTCAGCAGCATACGTCATTATAGGTCTTATACATGTTTTGTCTTCTTCTTCTTCTTCGTATATTAAGCCTTTGGCTTGTATTTCAGTAGCAGCCTATTGTTCTTGGGATATGGATGTTTTATATATATATATATATATATATTATTATAAACTGTTTATAAAATATTTAATTAATATACAAAAAAATTTTCTTAAAGTAGTAATATTTTTGTTCTTCAAGAACAAGGAGTTGGACCATATGGACTGAATAATAGAAACGACCGTGTATACACTAGTGTATTTTTTAGAAACCAGCCAAATGTATAATAAATTCCTTCTCCATAAGAAAATTTCAAGACGCTGGACATGATCTAGTGTCTAGTCCATCTCAGAAATACATAATTAAAGACGTAACAGTGACAACTAAAATCATAGCTAGCAGCGACCACAGATTACTAAGAAACTAGCTGGCAATAAATGTAAGGACTGAAAGAAAAAAGCTGGTGAAGCACAGAGTACACAAAATAGATATTTAAAGGTTAAGAGAAAACAAGATCTCCAAATCGACATTATAGAAACATCTATAAACGAAATGGACGAAACTACAACAAAAACAATAAAACAGACAGGAATTAAACATCGAAGTAAGTACGTAGAAGCCGGCCTCGGTGGTCTAGTGGTTAGCGCATTTGCCTTTAGATCCGAGGGACGCGGGATCGAACCTGGCCAAGGTCGGCGAGATTTTTCTAGCGGAGAAAAATCTGAAAATGCGCCTTCTGTCGGATAAGAAGTAAAGCCGTAGGTCCCGTGCCACTGCGATGTGTGACACGTTAAAAATCACTACTGGAGTTGGAATTACGCCAGATAGGCAAAATTCTTAGTTAGGGTGTACAATGGGCCAAATGTGGCCTAAGTGCATAGAGATGCTTGGAAAACCGCGTCCTAGACCTCGCTCTTTCAAAGCAAGCAAGCATGCAAGGACCTAGAAGAGAAGCAGGTGTAGAAAGTAGAAACTAAGAATTTAATGAAGAAAGGAAGAAAATTTTCTATCAAAAGGAAAAACAAATACGTAAAATTACAGACGTTTAAATAAGCTAACAAAAGAGAGGCCAAAAATAGATGTAAAGGCGTACAAAGAAGATATTATTATAACAACTATAAAAAATAACGGTAATCTAAAAGTATTGCAAAGAAATCTATCCGCTGGAAGAAAGATAATAACAAAACTAAGAAACCGCGAAGGAAAATTAACTACAGACGTCGACAAGATTGTAAAATGTGCCGAAAATTTTTATTAATCTGTATAAAACAAAACAGAAGAACAGGAAAAGAGAAGAGGAAAGATCAACTAACCACAAGATTAAAACTAATAAATGTAAACTCAGAGGAAATACCGGAGATAACATTGATAGAATTGGAAAGTGCTTTGAAAGAAACAAAGAATCGACGGGCTCCGGGAGAATCATAATGATAGAATTGATTAAAGAATGAGGAAAAGATCTTTTGGAACAAATTTACATTTTATTCAAGAAATGCATAGAAAAAGTAAAATATCGAACGAATGGAAAAATGATGTAATATTTTTAATGGGACATCCAGCACAATGAACCAGTTACAAACCAGTCAGCCTGATACGCGCAATATATAAGATCTTATCGAAGATGATTACTAGAAGGTTGACTAACAACCTGGATTTCTACCAGCCAACCGAGCAGGCTGGTTTTCAAAATAATCACGGTATCTTGAATCATCTGCAAACATTGCGAGTTATCAAAGAAAAAATATCAGAATGCAACCTTTCCATTTATCTAGCTTTGATCGACTATAAAAAAAGTGTTTAATAACATTGAACGCTCGGCAATAATAAACGCTCTAGAGTCGATAATGCAAGAATAGACTAAACTTCATCATCATCAATCAGCCTAGTGGCGTCCACTGCAAGACATAGGCATCCCGTAAACTCTGCCACCCATTTCTATTTTGTACTACTTGAATCCATTTTGCCCGGATACGTCTTATATCGTCGGTCCATCTCGTTGGGGGTCGTCCTCTGCTTCTATATGCGTTCTGTCTTGGCCTCCATTCGACTATTTTCTTGGTCCACTACTCGTCCGTGATTCTGGCAATGTGACCCGCCCAATTCCATTTCAAGGATGTTATTCTCGTTACTGAATCGATAACACCAGTTCTTCTTCGTATCTCCACATTTGAGATCCTGTCTTGGAGAGATATACCCAACATTGACCGTTCCATCGCCCGGTGGGTAACACGTAACTTATTTATAGATCTTTTAGTTAGGCTAAGTGTCAAAACTCCATAAGTCATCACAGGCAGGACGCATTGGTTATAAACTTTGCGCTTCAAGCATATAAGCAAAACCTGCCTAGGTTAGATCTACTCATTTCAGGATCTCACATGTTTGATTATCTCGACTCACTCGAATTTCGTGACCTAGATATTTGTAAGATGATACTTGGTCGATTTCGTTAGTGCCACTGTGATGCGCCCGCTTACATCAAAATTGGTCATATATTGGGTTTTTGAGACATTGATTTTGAGCCTGACTCGTCCTGACTCTTGGTGAAGTATTTCCAGCATTTGCTTTGTCTATACAATCCGAAATTATGTATAACGATATCGTCGGCGAACCTCAGATGATTTAGGTACATTTATGTTAACACCCATGTTGTCCCAGTTTATTTGTTTGCACATATGTTAGAGCAGTGCCGTGTACAGCTTCGGCGAGTTAGTATCCCCTTGGCGGACCTCCGCTGTATTTTAAATTTGTTTGTATCGGCATGCAGTCTTACGCATTCTGTGGCAGTGTCATATATGTTCTTTATTATAGTGATATAGCGGTGGTCAATTCGACATTCTGCTAGAGCTTGTAACATTTTGTGCTGGTCTATAGTGTCTCACCTTTTCATAGTCTATGAAGATTAGCACGAGGGGTTTGTTGTATTCCACACATTTTTCTATTAGGGTTTTTATGACTTACAAATGGGCGCTGGTTCCATATCCTTCGGAATCCAGCCTATGGAGGAAGTAGAAGAATATGTCTATCTAGGAAAACGAATATTCAAAGGTACCAAAGGTGGCTTTTTGGAAATTGAGCTGTGTGTTTAAAATAAACCTTCAAAACTATCATAAAGCCGAAATATTTAATCAATGAGTTATACCGGTGATGAGTGATGACATATATCATAGAAATCTAACGTTAACAAAAGCTGGTATAAACCGGATGAAGACAGCTCAGAGGGAAATGGAAAAGATAATGCTGGGAATGCCACTATCAGGGACACTGTAATCAACGCCCCTGACCTAGTTTTCCATGCTACCCAACTAAAAAATGGAATAACTTCAATGAGTACAGAAACAGCAATAAGTTGCTGTTACACCATATAGCAAATGACCTTCCGAGAAGCAGACTAAAATTCAGAAATCCCATACGGAAGGAAGCAAACCTGCACCCCTAAATTCAACTCAAAGAACATAGGAAAGCCTAGATAGAACTAAAAGGAATTAAAACAAAACCTACTGGTTGTAAGGCTGTCATAACCATGAAAAACGGGGAATTGATAATGACCCTATCTACGATTGCGGTACAACTAACCAAACTATATGCCGTTTAATACAAAAAGCAGATAAGCACGTATCTCTAGTGTTATCTGCGCCGCTGGTATGCGCATTGGGATCTTATTTTCTAGACGACCCATACATGAGAGAATGGATATTCGGTTATGGGAATCTGCTAAGAATTCTAAGAACATAATTAGCAATGACATTGCTTGCTTGCTTGCTTTGAAAGAGCGAGATCTAGGGCGCAGTTTTCCAAGCATCTCTATGCACTGAGGCCATATGGCCCATTGTACACCCTAACTAAGAATTTTGCCTATCTGGGGTAATTCCAACTCCTGTAGTGATTTTTAACGTGTCACACATCGCAGTGGCACGGGACCTACGGCTTTATTTCTTATCCGACAGAAGGCGCATTTTCAGATTTTTCCCCACTAGAAAAATCTCGCCGACCTTGGCCAGGTTCGATCCAGCGTCCATGGGATAAAGGCAAATGCGCTAACCACTAGACCACCGAGGCCGGCAGCAATGACATTAGTGATAAATTAATTTCAAACAAGGAGTTGAAGACAATGAGCGAAATTATGCAAAAAGTGTATTCAAAATCAAAACGTTAACTTCCGCTTAAAAAATAACCAATTTAACAAAAAAGCTCATTTTTAAAGATAAGATTATGTACATAATTATAATTCAAAGAACAGATAAATATTTTTCAAATAATTTTTTTTTTCGTTTATCGCAGTTTAAAACGACTTAAAAAGACTCAAAAACAGCTTAGCAGCTAACTAGAACTACACAACTACTGCAAATTCTAAAGGCTTGAAAATCCATCCACCTTTAGATTTACTTCTTCTAAATACAATTTCCCGCTTGATTTTCTTTATAGGCCAAAACAGCAAAATATTGACTGATTTCCAAGATCTATTAAAGGTCTTCCTTAAAACTTACAATTAAAATATACTTCCCTCGAAAAATAAACGCCATTACAGCCATAATAAAGACCTGACATTTTATGTTATTTATTTCAATAAATTAGTATATATAGTAATAGTATAGTATATATACAGTAGTATACAGGGTGTTTATAAATTAACGAAAGAGCTACACGTGGCGATGTTCTTGGTAAAACCTTAGTCAAAAATCTGCATACTAACATGCTGTACCATGCTTCATGTGTTCTCGAGAACCATTTAAACATTTGGCAAGACCGCACCCAAACAGGTGTTACTATGCACCGTAACTAACTGCTTATACAAATAACCTACTTATAATAATTGCTCGAATTGAAAACCGTCTGCTTGTAGTCAAAGTTCCAATCTTCGTGGTATCGTTTACTTAATTCGTTCCAGTATTTCTCGTGTAATTTCTAAAACTGCCGCTTTCATTCTGTTTCTAACTTCGTCAGCGTTTGGTGGAAGCGTTGCATAACCTTTTTCTTTAATACAACCCCAAACAAAAAAAAGTCTGAAAGATTGAGATCGGGCGATCTCGCAGGTCATAAAATGGGACTATCATATCTTTGGGCCACTCAAAAAATTCTTGGAAGGCAAGCGATTTGCCTCTAATAAGGAAGTGAAGAATGCTGTGCAAAATTGGCTACGTCGTCAACCAAAAGAATTTTTTTCGACGGGAATAAGAAAGCTACCGGAGCGATGGGACATGTGTATTTTATACAGGGGGGTTGTTACTTAGAAAAATGATGTATATATAATATTAATTTAATAGTTTGTATCGACCAGAAAAAAATAAAATGCAGGGTCAAATTTGAATCACCCTCGTATGATGCAGCAAAAACTAAAAAATATCCAAAATGTTGAACCTCATATTTCGAATTCTACATAATATTTTGCAAGAACGTTGTTAAATCTTCTGACACGGCTTTTACCTTTGGCGGCGCAATAAATGACAGTAAATATAAGAAAAACCTAAAAAATAAACTTCAGACCATTTACCACCACAGTAACAAGGTACAAGGAAAGATACCTGATTTCTGAATTTGACAGATTGGAAATATTTCTCAATTATACAATTTAAATTGAACCTGCAGCAAAGTATTATTAAACAACTCAAAATATCCTTCGCCTTGGGTAGAAAACCCAGACTGGCACAGCTTCCAACTGATATGCAACCAGGCACTAGTGTCGTTAACTGGCCGTAATAGCGAAAACAGGCTGACTTAAAATAAATGTTTAAATCTATACAGTGTTGCATGGTAATGGCAAACCAGAGATATTCTGTACTGAAAATCTTCTCCGGAGTAGAAGTATCTGCACTTTACGTAATTTGGAGACCACCTTATACCGTAAGTCCTCTATGTCTGTGGCATTTTAAAACGTGCAAAAGAGGCATATTTAAGAAGACCGCAACGTCTCTAATAAGATACAACAGTAGACCATGTAATAAATAGTTGTTAACATGATCTATTTGATTAACAACATAGAGAACTCATAATTGTTAACTAAGATAGTCATTAGTTTAAATAGACGTGTTTTTATGTATAATCTGACAATCAATTTTGACAGAACTGATAACTTTTCCAGGTTTTTCAAACGAGGGCAGTTTTACATAGAAATGAATGTATTCAAGTCCTGTAACCCCTGATGTTGATGTAATAATAGTTGGAGCTGGCATTTCAGGCATGTCTGCAGCATTTTACCTTTTGGAACATGTCCCAACATTGAACATACTTATATTAGAAGCCAAGCGTAAATTTGTAACATTAAAGTTAAGTACCTGTACAGGTTTACAAAATCTTAATTTTTCAGTACAATTAGGTGGGCGTACCCTTTCATTTCCTTTAAAAGTAACAGAGGGCAAGAACATATGTACGTTTGACTTTGGAGGGCAATTTGTCTCAACAGCTCAACTCCACTTAATGAATTTGCTTAACAAACTTGACCTGCATTTGGTGAAGCCTTCCGATGCAAAAGGAAAAACCGTGTGGAATCTAGAATACGGAAAAACTACAACATCTTCGGATAACTTCTTTAATTTCAGAAATATTGAAACTCAAATTGAATTAACAAAGTTTTTTCAAAAGGTCTTTACCTACAGTTTGTTCATGAAAAATTACCTTATAGATATGCAATAACTATTTTAGATTGATAATATGAGCAAGCATGTATCGTTCTATAATCCATGTTCTATACGAAACAGTGATGAATTGGATTCTACAACAATGGAAGCATTCATTAAGGAATTCTTAACCACTTGTGCAGCTCAAAACTTCATTAAGCATATTATACGAATTTCTTTGGGTATGTACAGTATTTCTCACTTCGAATAGCTAATAATTCAAACATTTTAAAAGTTAGGTCAGTTTGAAACAATTGCATTTTCACAATTTTAAGCCTGGGGAAATACTGTTTGTACGAGGCGCTGAATGAGTCAAAATTAGTTTATCCCTTATATACTTATTAAATAAGATAAATATACTATTATATTTATTTCTTAGATATAGCGAAGATATCACTCTTAGCAATGACTCTGTCGAATATTTTATTTGTCTCGGAGGCATACGCGAGGCTTGTTCAACTCAAACCCATCTTTGATCAACTTAGCCTTGAAAACAAATGCAATAATTCAAATTACGTTTGTTAATGTTAGTAGTGTTTGTAAGCAACACATTAATAAGTTTCTAGCGTTTGAATTTGATTCTGACTTTTAAAACTTTGATTTTGAAATGGCGTTTGTTGTTGAAAATCCGTCCAAGTGTGATCAGCGTGCGGTCCTACTATTTATATGCGTTGAGGGTGTGCAGCCATTGCAGATTTATACGCGAATGCAAGCAGTGCATGGAAATGCATGAATTGCATACCTAACTGTGAAGGAATGGCACCGAAAATTTAAGAATGAAAAAGAGAGAACTATAGATGAACTGCGACCAGGTGCACGGTGTACTGCATTAACAGAAAACAATATGTCATGTGTGGAAGGCCTTATTAAAAACAATTGTCAAATTTCAATTAGAGAAATTTCAGAAATTGTTTATGCGAGTGTAGAATCTGTCCATACTATTGTTTGTAATCTGGATTACAGCAAAGTTTGTTCGCAATGGATTCCTCATCTCTCGTCTAATGAACAAAAATGCTTGCGAATGGGCTTATCTCTGCAACACCTCACAGACAATAGGCAAAATGGTGATGGCTTTTTTCTGTTAATAGATGCTGGTGACGAAACTTGGTGCCATTACTACGAGCCATCCAGTAAGTTATCGTCGATGCAGTGAAAGCATTCAAGTTCACCACCACCGAAGAAGTTTAAAGCACAGCCTTCTACAGGCAAGGTGATGTTAACATTTTTTTCCATCATGAAGGACCCTTGTTGATAGAGTTTATGGCAACTGAAGTAAATGTCAATGCAAATCTGTACAATGAAACTTTGAACAAGCTTCATCACGCAATACGTCGGAAACGTCGAGGAAAACTTACGCGTGGGGTCATTTTCCTGCACGACAATGCTAATCCTCATGTTCCTAATGTAGTAAAGAAAGTCTTCAACGAAAGAAATGGACGGTTTTAGAGCATCCACTCTATATCCTGGATCTATCGCCTTGCGATTTTCATATTTTTGGACCGCTGAAAAAGGTGTTAAAAGGTCGGCATTTTGAGTCTGACGCAGAAATACAGATGGCTGTGGAAGGCTTCTTCAATCAGCAGCCATAAGAATTCTATGAGCAGGGTATACGTCGGTTATTAAAACAATGGGATAGGTGCCTTAACTGTGACGGCAATTATTTGTAATTAAATTGCAAATATGGGTTTCAATTGAACACACCTCGTACTAGTTTTCTCTTAGATGAATTATTTATAATGCATATATTATATCTTCTTGTAGCTATAAAGTTTTTCACTCTGAACCCGTTCCTGCAGAGAATGTTGTTATATAAAGAAGGCGACACCGTCGCACTTGTCTGTGTCTAGAACATACAAATTACTCCTCATGTTTTATTACTGTTACTTACAACTCGCCGAAAGTCGATATCCCAGCAACGTCAACGTCATAATTCTGGATGCTATAGCTAACCATTTCCAACCTATTAACGAATTCGTACAAATCTACCAATATTGACGAATATTCACATATTGTGAATTTGAAACCAATATCAGTGAACTAATAGCCTTTTCTATACTGTGGGGTGTCAAGAAGGAGAGTACTACAGATCCACTTCTAAAACAGAGTGATCTACAACTATACAGAGTCATCGGGATCTACAGAGCAGAAGGGATAGCCAAAAGTTAAGCAAAAGTCATGTTGACGAGTCGGGGGGACCGACCGAACAATACTGTTCAAGCAATAAATAAGTTCTCAAAGCAGTATAAGGACAGGGGTAAGAAAAAATAAGATTCTTTCAACTGGAAAAGGTATGGAAGAATACACGAAGTGAAGTAATGTCCAGCATGGGACGTAACCTGCAAGAAATGCAATAAGAAAAATTACTTTACGAAGATGTGTAAATAAAAACAGGTAGTTCATGAAGGCGAAGACGAAGAAGAAAACAGTAATGATAACAGCGACTACGTGGGAGCTGCTACAAAGGGTATTGTAGAAAAATACAAAATTGTAGCAAGTTTTAACAGAAACGATTGGAACTAAAACGTAAATTTAAATAGCAACACAGTCAAGTTTAAAATGGACACGGGATCACAAGCCAACATCATATCACATAAGGTTTACAACAAACTGAAAAACAAGCCAAGCATTAAACAAACCAAAAGAAACATTTCCAGCTATACTGATCACGAAATCCCAATTCAAGGAATAGTAAAACCCAAACCAAGTTTAGGCAGCCAAACACATCTCTTAGAATACTTCATAACCACTGAAAACCCAACTCCAATGCCGTCAGTGAAAAGCATGGAGATTTTCAAATTAATCAATACACAAGTCAGCAATACTGAAAGTTTTCAAAAAAACGGGAAAGCTGAACAATCGAACAAAACAAAAGGAATCGTAAAAAATATTCACGATGTATTCGAAGACCCATAAGCTACATCAGAAATATAAAATAAAACTAGAAGAAAATGCTGTTCCAACTGTCAAGTTGTGCCAGGAAAAATCCATATGCGCTGAGGAGCCAAGTTGAGGCTTAAATAAATAAGATAATTAAAGATGAAGTACTGAACAAAACAGAAGAACCAACGGACTAGATTCATCCAATAGGCAATGCCAAGAAACCTAATGGAAAAATTAGACTATGCATGGATCAGAGATCCCTAAACATGTACATCAAAAGAGGACATTACGAATTGCAAACAGTTGATAATATTTTATCCATAATTTGTTATGCATCGGTATTAGATGCGTTCTTACAAATTCCATTGGAAGAGGTTAATAAAAAACATTATTTCCATACCATTTGGAAGATATAGCTTCCAAAGACTTCCATACGGAAACAGTAGCAACCCAGAAATATGACAAACATAATCATCAGTGAAGAACAACAGGGCTTCGGGAAGAATAGATCCACAACGGAGGCCATATTTATAGTAACACAGGTTATTGAAAAGACGATAGAGTATGAGAAAACAGCAATTATATACTTTATCGATCCAACCAATCTTCAATCTTCGACTGAGTCAAATTATAGTATCAGAGAGACATCCTTAGGGATAAAAACATTCTTGCAGCCTTCATCAAAATAAGTGGAAAGTTGAACACTAACACAAAGACCAATATATTACTGAATAACGACATGGCAGAAGAACTACCAGTATCAATAAGCATAAGGCAAGACAATTTACTTTTCTTCAATGTTATCATGGGCAAAATAATAGAGAGAGAAAGAGAGACAGTAAGAAATGCAGAATGGAAGGACAGGGTTTCACTACAAATAAAGTGGAAGTCAAAATAGTATGCTGTGCTGGTAATATCCGAAAAAGAGTACGAACTACTAAGACTCGCATACTGTCTTAGTTCTACAGGTGCTATACGTTCAACCTCTACGGCCGCCTTAGAGGTGATCTTATGCCTTCCACCGCTGGACCTTTTTGTGAAGGAAGTAGCTGTATATATGCCTTCAATAGACACTTCAATGTTTATGCCAATGCTGAGCCAACCCAGCATATGGATATATACATCTTTACCAACGGATCTAAAACAAGGCATGGAACATGTGCCGGAGTCTTCTCCGATGACCTAAACCTACGCCACAGTATACCACTAGGCAAAATTGCTACTGTCTTCCAAGCTGAAGTAGTGGGAATAATGCATGGTGCAAATGCAATTCTTGAAAGACAAATCGAGAATCAACGTATTGGTATCTACAGTGACAGCGGAGCCGCTTTACTAGCCCTGGCTGATTGCAAGATTACCTTAGGAGTGGTACTGCTGTGCAGTGAAGCTCTTGACGATATCCCAAAAGATAACGTCATTTCTCTTATATGGATTAAACATGACGGAAACTACGGCAATGAGGAGGCTGATGATATTGCGAGACTGGCCTCCGAACAACCTATTTGGGACCCAGAACCTGTTATTCCTATATCGCCGAGGACATTAAGCTTTATGCTACACCAAGAAAGCCTAAAAAACTTCACACGAAGATGGGTAAACACCGAAAGCTGTCGTCATGCAAGGGCTGCTATTAGTGCACCCTCACCAAAGACAGCCAAAGTTTGTGTGCAACTGTCCCGAAAGAACCTGCGACTAGTTGTAGGTATCTTATCTGGACACTGCACCCTAAATCAACACATGCACAGAATGGGACTGGAGGACAGCCCAAACTGTCGTGGATGCAACAGGGATAACGAGACGGCAGAACACGTCCTGTATAACTTCCCAGCTCTCACAACAATCAGAGGATCCATGTCGGGAGACTTTTGGCCTGATATGGCCGAAATCCCCAGTTGCGGATATCCTCAAATACATCCAAAGGATTGGATGGCTTCGGTGATGCTCAAATTGGGGAGCTGCTGGGGGGTGGGGGGCAGCACAATGGGCCCACCTATGTGACCTTTTTTTTTTTTATTAGAAGAGGGAAACCTTCATAGGCCTTCT
>JABXWE010007264.1:0-36279 GCA_014611495.1 Limonius californicus
GGTTACGGTTATTTGTTTTTAACGATATTTAATTTAATTTAAAATTTAATTTATGTGAAGTGTTTGTTCTTTAATAATAATAATAATAAAACTCACCTGATATTAATTCTTCGGAAGTGTTTTTTTTTTAATTAATTTAAAAGATCCTGGAAAGAAAGCGTTTTACGAGAAAGCTGGAAGAATTGCATCTTTAACAGTCATCGTGAATGCATCGAGGGAAGCGTAGATTTGAAATACCAGCATCAAGGCCAAAATAACGCGAACGTATGCAGTTTAGTGGAATTATGCCGTAGAGTGTTCACAGGTATTTTTTTTATTTGTTTAATTTATAATTATAATTATATAACTATCATGGGTGAAGCCACGAAAATTAATATCTTGATTAGAACCCTGAGATGTCTTATAAGAATATATGCTGATGTAAATTAAAATTTAAGTTCTTCGTTTATTAGATAATTAATTTTAAATTTTATTAATGGGCGCTACCAACGTGGAGTTTAGTTTATGAATTAATTTTTGTTTATAATTATTCTTACAAATATAAAAGATATAACATAACATTTTTTTTAACACTAGCCAACGTGGGGCTATTGAATTATTCATTGTTATAATATTACACCACAATATATTATAATTATACACAGTTTCAATAAAAAGTTGCATCGCGGATTTTACTACCATTGCCAAGAAAGATAAATGCGGCCCTGACTACAGACCAACAAGCACCAACGTTATTGTTCACAGATTATATGCTACCTACTGACTGGTAATCGCATTTGAGTAGGGATTTAAAAAGCATTCGCTACTAAAAGTTTGGTGCTACTTTACATTTTTTGAGAATAAAAATAGTTGTGTTTTAATTATTTTTGTTTAATGCTTACAAAGGTATATTTTTTAAAATTTCTCTAAGTTTATTTTTAAATATGATTTTAAAACCTCAATATGTTTTTTCGTTTACAATAGTCGTCTCTGAACTATTGTAGGATTACTAAGAAAGTTTTAATTGCGTGCTACTCAAACATTATTGTTAACTAAGTACTCACAATAAGCTGTTGTTGTAAAATTCAAGTAAAATCCTGTTCTTATTTTATCCTTCTTAATTAGCTTTTCCTATAATAACTTCAATTATTAAAACTCTTCTAGCTCATTAAAAGTAAAAACTACTTCTAGGCTACTTTTAACTGCAAATATGTAGACATAATTCTGTTTTAGCAAGTTTGTAGCAGTAGGAATTATAATGTCAATACATAATATTATGTTCTTTGCAAGACATATCATTCTAGATGAAGCACAATATGCACAATATATGGGTATTATCACTAACCAATATACCAAGAATTGTTCGTATTATTTCCTAAAACACTTCATATTCTGCAGAAACAAGTAAAATTAAAACAAATTAAAACAAAGTCGGAGATGCAATCTTGCGCCACAAATACAACACTGACTCTTAAATGTTTAAATGTCTTAAATTCATCATCAGTTGTTCTTAATGGTGCTTGAATGAAACTTCGCGTTGATTTACCTAACATTATATATACATAAATATTTATTTCCAGAAAACGTAGACCAATGTTGAGCAGTTTTTAATTGAAGTCAACCATACGTTACGGAAACTAAAAATACAGAATGTTGGTCAAAAAGTGTTAAGTATTTAGAAGGCGTATACTACAAATATTTATAGATTGGAAACAGGCATTTGTTAGACTAAAGACGAATGAAATAATTCAGAGATTATTGTGTTACGCTGCCCTCGGCAAATAGTGCAGTTATCAAAATGTCTCTGAAGGAAACGTACTACCCAGGTACGGATTAATGGAAGATTGATAACCCTGGATATCCGGTATTTACAATCTTATTTAATTTAGTTTTTAAAGTCATCAGAGCGATGGGCCTAAAAAGAGAAGGTAATATTTTGAAAAACTTCCACGAGCATTTGGAATATGCAGATAATCAAACAAGAACGAAAGAAAAATTAAAAAAAGAATAAGAAGAATGGTTTTACAACCAAACAAGACAGAGGTACGAAGAATACGCTAAATACGTTGTGTTGAGAAAGACAACGCAGCACCTCAGACAAACATTGCAAGTGCAAATCGGAGAAGAGAGGTTTTTCTGAAAAACGTGGAAAATGTAGCATACCTTGGTACCGAAATCTATACAAATAGAGGAATTAAAAAATAAATTGACAGAAGAACAGCAGTAGGCACCAGAACCATAGAAGCGTTAGAAGGAATACTAAAAGGACAAGAATTTTTCTAGGAAGGTATAAAGTAGACTCTATAAAACTATTGTAAGATCAGCGCCACACCACGAAAGTAAGGCCTGGGTGCTACGAAACAAAAACATTAGTAGGTTAAAAACATGGAAAAGAAAAATGTTAAGAACGGTATATGGTAAGATGCAAGAAAAAAATGTTTGGAGAAGAAGAACGAACCCAGTGTTAACTGAGTTATATAACTAACTCGATATAATAAGTGTTATAAAGCCAAACAAAATAAAGTGGAAAGAATACATAGCAGGAATGGAAACTAAAAGACGTACAAGGAAAATATTATTCGGCGATCCAGGAAAAAGTGGCCATAGAGGAAGATCTGAAAGAGAATGGCTAGTATGTGTTCAAGAAGACTTACAGTACCTGGACGTGGCTTGCTAGAAAACACCAACAATAAAATGAAATAAGTGGCAAGTATAGATGTGAAAAAACCCATAAGCCTTAAGAGCATCTCCTTGTTTAGGATTTTTCTTCTTTATTCCACGGAGGATGAGGCCCAGCTCTGCATCCATCTCTTAAGTGGCCTTCCAGACGGTCCTTCTTCAGGTGGCCTTTTTGTTTTACACATCTTTACTATTTTATCTTCCTCCATCCTGCCCACGTGTTCATTCAATTGTCGTTTCCTTTTCTTTGGTCATTTGACGACGTCCTGCATCTGGCATCAATGTCTAATGGCTCTGTTGGTTTGCCTAACGTGCAGTGTAATTCCTAATATAGCGCGGAGTGTTTTTATTTCAGATACCCATGTCTTCGGTTTAATCCTCTTGGCTGGAACTCCGCCATTGCCCGGACCCAACTCCGAGATGCGAGAGGAGGAGGGTTCCTAGACAAGATTAGCTACCTATCTAGGAAAAATCAAGACAAGAATCACAGAATACGGAATTCACCTCGAAACCGTCTCTTGCCGATGTAAACATATGCTACGATCCAAAACATGGGTCTGCGTACTATACGTTTTGGAGATTTTAAACAGTGCAATTAAATTAATCAATTTAAAAATATTTAAATTATCATGAATGGTATATATGAGTTTCATCTACGATTATGCTAACTGTGAATACCTTTAAAGCACGCCATGTTTATGGTAAGGCTTCTCTAAATCATCAACCGACCTTTCATGAAATACTTGAAAAACATTACCAAGTTGATTCTCAGTGAAAAACGGTTATGGACAGCTGGAATCAGTCTTTACACTTGAGGTGATACAGCAAATTCCGTACCATAGTTGAAAAAAGCGTGTCACAAGCATAATGAGAATTTGCGCCGAAGTGAGTATGAGCTGTAGTTCTGTTAAGAGAATTCTCCATCAATAACTTTTATATCCGTACCATATCCAACCAGTGCAAGCTCATAAGCGTCATAACCACCGAGCATAAATGATATTTATGCAGTGGTTGTAACGAAGGAGTGCTGAACACCCATATTTTCTTGCTAAGATTTTTTCTACTGATGACGCCGATTTATTTAAAAATGATGTTTGCAATTTCCAATGTCCAACTCTGTTTAATAGGATAAAAATTATCGTGCTCTTTCTGAATCCACACATCAACAACGTTTTAGTCTGAATATTAGGCAATTTAAACTGGGGCACTTACAACGTAAGGGATTGAAACGGGAAGGTTATCTTGCTTCTAGAGATATAACACATTGTACGTTTTCAAATCGGCACCCTGTATAGTGAATTAAATTGCTAAATTAGGTTAGAGTTGCGAGTGTGTTTCTAAGAATAACTAAAATTATTAACTACAATATCGAAACCTATCAAATTAATTAATGCGATTTATATTATTACATCTTCTTCTTCTTCTTAGAGTGCTTTATCTCTTACGAGACGTAGCGATCTTTTCTCCTCTGCCTGTGTTGCGCGTTTTTAGAGTGTCACACACATAGAGGACCTACAGTTTTACGTGGGCTCCGAACCACGGGAAGTGTAAACATTTCTACTCCAGAGAATATTTACTAGGCAGGATACCTCGCTGGTTTGCCATTGCCTTGCGGCGGAGAACGGCCGTTAAAAATGTTCCGGTGCCGGGAATTGAACCCCGGACCTTGAGCGTAGAAGTCTAACGCGCTAACCTCTAGCCCACGGCCGCCTCATATATTATTATTATATTATTACATACAGCGTATTTAAAAGTAACTGGTATGAGCACCTTCATAGTTAGTTTCTTATTTATGTACATACATTTTCTATAGCGATTTATCACAAACTACTGAAAAGGACACAAAACATTGAATTCAAAGCAGGTTTCAAAGCATAATGTAATTACATTTACAAAATCAGCGGTATCTGTTGTGTTAATTTATTTTATTTCATTATTATTCTGGCCTAATTCAATTTATTTGTTAGTACTTTAATTTAGATGGCAGATTTCTAAAGAGTTTATTCTGTATTGTTTGGTGTAACATAGTAGGTAACAATATTATTGGATCAGACTTCTATAATAATAATAATAAAATAAATTTAAATGTACAACGTTAGCTGGGTTTCCTAAAAAACATTTAATCCGGGTTGTTTGAAAGATGTCGAACTCAACGTACGACAAAAATTTTGGAACCAACGTGATGGCTGTCCTACTAACTACAATTGAATTATTAGGAATTACTTAAATAAAGTATTTGGAGCAAATTGGATTGGAAGAGGAGCTGCGCATGCATGGCTACCAAGAAGTTACAATATCACTCCACTAGACATTTTTCTTTGGAGTTCAATTAAAGAAATAGTATACTGAACTCCGGTAGTAAATGAGCATGATATACAAAATAGAGTAATTGAGGCATATACATCAACAACACGTGAACGCTTGCTCGAGTATTTCAAACGAATTATAAAATGTGTGAAAGTGGATAGAGGCGATTTTGAACCTTTACTGAATTAAATAGAATTTTGTTATTTATTTTATTGTTTTCCACTTATTCAGATTTTACTATAGTACGGTTGCAACCAAGGGCGTACCCAGGGGGGAGTAGGGAGAGCAGTTGCCCCCTTCCAAGGTGGAAAAAGTGAAAACAGAAAAAATATAAACAACAAATTTCTGATAATTTGATTAATAGGTTGCTTGTTGGTATGTTAACATTTCGAAAGAAACTAATTACGAAATAGAGACCCTCGCGCCTTCTGTTAAAAGTCATAAGAACTACAACCTGTACGTGTATTATACACGTACAGATTGTAGTTCTTATTACTTCTCACAGGTGGATGTATAGTTAGCTCGACGCAACAAGGAGATTTATAGAATAATTTTTTTACGACAGTATAGTTTGCTGTTTCGTGCCATCCTCTTTATTACAAATTATACAAAAATGGATAATAGAGCTTTTTGGTAAGAATAGAATAGCAGACTAGAAAATATTGACGTTTATTTGGGTATCTACGTTTGCATGTGTTACGCCGCGTCCACAGCAACGTTTAGTAAAAGTAGCGAGGCCTTCTTCTATGGTTCAAACCACGATACCAGACAATGAAAGTAAAACACACGACGGTTATCATGAAGATTTTATTGGAAATATCGTCGGGCTGGCGATCACTACGCCGGTTGATAAGAAAAACCATCTTCTGGAAAATGGCTGGGTACCTTCGAAGAACTACGATTTTACGGCAGATGCCAAACACCTCAAGGGGAAATTCAATCACCAGTGACGGGACACATATTCACCGTAGTTAGTTGACTCAAGGCGGCTCAAAGGTGCTATCTGTAAATATTGCGCGTCAGCCAGCATTATGAGAGGCGGTTGGGGTTCTTTCATCATCAGACCTTTCACTAAGTACAAGGACATGCACGATTATTACAATGCACGTGTACAGACCTGGGTCTGCCCCTGGGGGCATAAGGGTGCAATGGAATCTGCAAAATCGTTCATGGAGGTCGTTCCAGTGGACATCCTACTTCACCAGTCTTCGCAAAATTAATAGAAAAACACAAAAAAGTGCTGTCTTCAGTTGTTTCCTCCGTCATTTTTTCCGACGCACATGATTTACCTCTCAGAGGCAAAAATCTAGATGAAGGCGTACTTATAGACTTATGCCGTTTACGCATCGAAGCTGGTGATTCACAATTAAAAACCATTTTAAGCATGGATCGAAAAACGCGTCATACCGATCACCTATCATACAATCAGGGTACAAATCGTGACAAGGATTAAGGAATTTAACCGATATAACATTCTGGCTGAAGAAACCGCGGATATTTTGTTACGGGCCAAACGGGCTTTTCCGTCGACTCGTAACCGGATAGGTGGAAAAAGGCTTACAGCTTAGCTCAGAGGAGTAGGGGGAGTTCGCGAAAATCGCTTACGGGAGGAAATCTTCCTAGTTGTGTACAGGGTAAGGCAAAATTACTGGGCGCCACCTTCCAAATCCAGCTGATTGTAGGTCCTCGTGGAAGGCCGAGAGGCCAGCAGCTTACGGGAATCGAACTCACCTTTATTGTGCCTCCTCCTATATATATATATATATATAAAGCTTGCAAAATTCGTACACAAACAAATCCAAACGACACAATAATAAGAGGCAGTAAATCTTTAACACGCATATAATTGAACTGTTAAAAATGACACAGTACAAAAAAAATGACAACAACTGGTAACTCTATGATTCTGGATTACATCTTTACTTTTAGAACGTTCAAAAAAACTCGCCGCCGCTGGTGCAACGATATTTATTTTTTTTATACAGCTACGTGCCCAGAGACGCCGAAGTTCACAAGAATAAAACAGGATATAATTTTGTTAGCTTTACAATTAACAGCAAACACCACAAACGGCGACTGAAGGTCATTTTTCTAGTTACATGAAGGCAAAATGGTTCAATAGCGTTGAAGTTTGCAAGTTAACGCGAACTAAAAAAAAGGTTTCTTTTTTACAACACAAAAACTTGATCTTTACCTTGAACGATTCTGGGGACGGCCGGCACAATACTAAGGAGTTGAACAGAATGGTGGCAAAAATTCAGGTACGCCCCTGAAGACTAGATGAAATGGGAGTCTTTCACAACAGCGTCGCAATGTGCAGGTACAGAGAATGGGCTTGACACGATAATCCGCCAAAGGCGATCGGCTAATTCGCAATGAATTGCCTCTTGTTTGGGTTTAAAATCCTAGCGTACTTCTATAAGATCCGACAATTGTCAATGTGCTGTTTTCACCCCATGGTAAAACAACGAAACGAAAATTACACTAGGTATACCCGTCGAAAAACCCAAGCCGGCACTTGAAGCACTCGATTTATTTACGGCCCCCGCGATTGATGGGATTTCGGAGACCGGAGTCTGGCGAAAATCTTAGGCCAACTCGCAACACTTAATTTATTTACGGCCCTTCCCGGTAGATGGAATTTCGGGAAGATCCGGAGTCATCGGAGATGTAAGAAGATGCCTGTTAAACGCCACGCGACCCTTCATTCCCCAACAGGTTGCACCATAATTCGCAATATCATGCAATGTTCTAGAATAATTCGGCACGTTGATTCTCAGAAGAGACTAAAGTCAAAAACAATATTCGGCAATTAAAGCCTCACAAAAGGGAACTGTTAACATAACTCAATCTTAGAAAAACCGCCAAATTACCAAAACTGTATCCAACATAAAACTGCAATTAAAATCGCGTTTTTAATTCCTACGAAGCGGCAATCAAATTAAGAAATTAATTCATATAAAGCGGCAAATTTTAAAAGAACATAACAATTTCGGGAAAAAACAGCTGTCTATTGGATTACGTTTCTTCGATGAAAAGGTCAACACAATTGAAGAAGAATTTTTAGGCTTTGTAAAGCTTGATAGGCTTTGTAAAGCTTGAAAGGATTGATGCCAAAAATTTTGCCAAAACCATTGAAGATTTTGTGACAAATTTAAACGAATGGAATGAAAGTACGTCATCGTGTGCAACTTTTTACCATTTACTATAGAGCGTTCATTAGCTCCCTTCGCCAAATTAAAACATGACTTAGAAGCACTATTTGTGAAAATGGGTTAAATGGGTTAGCCGTGCTAAGCATTCATCGTCAATGGGTTTTCGCAAACATGGAACAATTAGTGGAAGCTGTACTACTGTTCAAAAATTAATTTTATTAATAAATAGTGTTTTTCTTTTGTAATTGTCTATTATTGCCTTCCGTTTTGAGCTGGATACGCCCTTAGTTGCAACTTTGTGTGGTTTTCTTGTTGAATACCAATGTAATTAATAATAAAACTGCAGTAAGAGATCAAGTTAACAGAAAGCAACTGTAATCTACACGATAAAAAATCAACAATGTCAGTTGATGTGAACATGCAGGTTGAATTGCAGCAACACCTTCTAAGATCATTCTGTGTATATTTTCCATTCAAACAAATCGACTAGTAACACATTTTGGGATGGCCATCACCCTGTGTAGTACAGTAAACTATGTTTCAAGTGATCGTGCAGTTATGAACGCTTATCCACAAATTAAAACTAAATATCTTCATTCATTCGAATAAGACACAGCACAATATGTCTTTAAAATCGTGTAAATGATTGAATAACACAAAACCTTTGGTGTATAAGGAATTTAAAAACGTATAAATCTATGTGATATGGCACCATTTTACGCGTCACCCTGTACAAGCGCAAAATTTTTCGATATTTTGTTACGGGCCAAACGAGCTCTTTTGTCGACCCGCAACAGGATAGGTGGAAAAAGACCAGCAGCTTAGCTCAGAGGAGTAGGGGTGGTTCACGGAAACCACTTACGGGAGGGAAATCTTCCTAGTTGTGTACAGGGTAGGTCAAAATTAACGAGCGCTACCTTCCAAATCACAGCAGATAACCAGTTCTCGTGGAAGGCCAAGACGCCAGCAGCTTACGGGAATCGGACTCACCTTTATTGTGCATCTTCCTATTTGTAAAGCTTGGAAAGTTCATGTAAACCAAGATAAAAATACACAAAAATAAAAGATGTGGTAAATTTCAAGACAACTACAATTCAACTTCTTTTAGTTTACTAACATTATACAAAAATTATAACGATTACATGGAAAATGGTAATATTTATGGTTAAATAATACAAAATTTTATTGGACCGTTCGAACTGAAAAAGGCTCGCCGTCAGTGCCTTGCGATATTTAATTTCTTAGAGCAGATCTACGCAGCCAGTGGCGTCGCAGTTTACAATTTAATACACTTTATGAATACACTTTACAATTAAAAGAAAATGATAATTGGCGACTTAAGGTCGCTTTTTGTCGCATAAAAAAAGGGTTCAACGCTTGAAATTTGAAAATAAAACTTGCAAAAGGTTTTTCACAACACCAGAAACAATTTCTTTTACCTTAGTTTTCGTTGAAGGGAGTACAGAGAGAGAGGCAGGCACAATTTGGGGTGTTCTTGTGTTCTTAAGAAGCAGGAAAAATCCACAGGCACGGAATGGAGTCAACGTTAAGGGCCAAAACTTCAATACGTTTATTGCAACAGCGGCACAACCAGAGGGACAGGAAATGGGCTTAATATTAATCCGCCAAAGACGATCGGCAAATTCGCATGAATTGCCTTCCCAGGGTTAAAATTCCAGCGTATTTCTTGAATCCGACACTTGCCGATGGTTCTGTTCACCGTACGGTGAAACCAGCGATACGAAAATTCACGCGATGGACACCCATCGAAAACCCAAGCCGCCCCTGCAGTACTTTATTACGGCGCATATCGCAAGAACCGAGCGGAAGGAGATGTTAAATTCGACTGAAGAGAAAAACGAACGAAAATCTCCAGCAGCCGAAATATTTCATCATATTGCGAAATATGGTGCAATAATTCTAGAACAATTTAACACGTAGGACTCCCTTCAAGGGCAGGTCAAGCACGTAAACAAAATATTAATCGGCACTTCTTCATGATAACAAAAAAGCTCCACACCAAACTTTATTTGGGAAATAATAATATAGTAATCAGCTTAACAGCAGCAATTAAAATGAATCTTTAATTCAGATGAAGCGGCAAAATCAAACGAACAAAACAATTTGCATGTAAAGGGTAATCGCCCGTTCTCGTACTGTTGAAGCACCCTGTATGGATTTTTCTTTTATTCAATCTCATATATTCCTTCTCTGCTACATTTTTATTCTACGTGATAAAACAAACGCGTGGAAAATCGAAAACAGAAATTCAAGAGTCTTAACTGACTATTCGCGATATGCATACTTACTCATGTGGATAATAAGGTTTCAACAAAAACCTTAAGAACAGCGAAATACGAACAGAAAAACGCTTTGACCAACAGCCTCCTTTTCTCTATATTTGAATATGCAGTAAAGCTGAAAATTAGTTCTTTTATTGGAATTTTATGTCCTCATAAAAACCACTCGCCTAAATTACCCTTCCGGCAATTCCATTTGTAAACGTATTTTGGAAATTACTTTGCACTGTGCATTTTGCCAAAGGCTAGTAGTGAATTTCACTGATCCTCTAAGCTCCTATCAGGACAATTTTCATGTATCTCGAATAGTATATTTTAAATAAACACAATTTGTAAGTTCACTTTACAAACGAGCTAAAATTTGTTTAGTACAGTATGAACAACATTTTTGAAAAAGGTTGAATTTTGTCGTATGTCTTTATTTAAAGTATACAGTTTATAATATTTACTACAATTATTTAATAGTTATCAAAGCTGTTACACAATTATTTATTACCCTAGAACACAAAATATTTACTTCTCAATGCTTAACTACAGCCGCAAGAATTACGTTTTGTCAGTTTAGCGAAAGTACGTGAAGGCAAGGAATTTATGGAATACAAATTTGTCAGTACTATTTGAAAGTTGCGACGTAAAGTATGACACTCTTAATACAATTTCTATTTACTAGTACTGGCGTTACCGCCTTGTCGATATACTGATAATTAATATCATATTATTTTTGCATTTAACGTCAAAGTTGACTCTGAAAAATTCATTGTGGACATTGTGGACCACACATCGCCTTTTTTTTCTCTCATTCATTCATACTACCGCCCCCCCCCCTCCCGGAACCGCTTTCGCATTACTTCAGGGGGCTGCGGGCGTCCCTTACGCACTAAACATTCATGCAACATGCACCCTAAACTTAACTAACCGAAATGCGGTCACCCCAGCTGGGATTCGAACGCCCCAGCCGATCGGCCACATTTTGCTGTGACCTCGAATCGCAACGAGTTCCCGCACTACTCCACCGAGGCCCCGACCACACATCACCTATTTCAATCTAACCTCACTTTTTGCATTTGTGCGTTTGTGGTCGTTTACTTAGATTTCTTAACTTTTTCTGGATTTTTAGCCTACGGCTTGAAAAATCAGTCTTTTTCAAGACTAAATCGTGTATTACGTTAGTTAAATACGTAAATACAGTACAGTTTGTTTTAATAATTTTAACGAAAACAGAATCTTTCATTACAGGACATCAATTTCACTATCTGTAATCTCTGCTTGTCGGTTGTTTGTGTATGGTACCATAACCTCTTCAAATAAAATGGTTTTGCTATAGAAACATAAAATTTCTATAATTAAATCCTATTTTTGTAACGGCTGTCGAGTTGGTGTAATACATTCATGATTTTTTGAAAAGTTTCGCCAGGAATTTCCAAACCTTGTGTTGCCTTATAACACTTTTCGTTGTTTTTTGAAGCACGACGTTCAAGGTTTTCGTGAGACTGAGTACATTTCACCCCAAGGAGGCAGACGTAATTGAAAATGTAAAACAGATTACGGAAGATGTTCCTTGAACCTCTGTACGCCATTTGTCTCAACAAGTTCAGTTGTGAGTTAGCATCTGCCACAAAATATTACAGAAAGCGATTCACTCGTGTCCATATCACTTGCAGTTGCAACAATTACACGAAGCTGATTATCCTCAGCTTGTCGAATATTGTCAGTGGTTCCTAAATATCCTCAATGAGGCCTTGTTAGAGAAGCTGAACTTTGCTAGAAAACCGCGATTCTAAATCACCACCAACGTAAAATTTGAGGACACGTCGTCGGGAAATTTAGTTTAACAGTTAAGAACGACCCACGACACTTTCGTGGCAGCTTGAACAAGACTTTCTTACACAAAATGACTTTCGCCCAGGTGTCACCCCCCTTATTCTAACGATGCGCGAAATAGTGTAACAGCCACATAATCTAACAGATTTACAACATGTTATTTCATGAAAGTTAGATGAACTTACCCGATACTTTGGTGAATGTGTTTGAAAATCTTAAGAGAAAAGTGCATTTATGCTTAGAAAACAATAGTCAACATTTTCAACATCATTTGTAAAATCCTTTATTTACTTTGTTCTGTAAATGTGTATGCAACAATTTTATTTCAAATAAACTTTTATTTACATAGCCCATAACTGCATAACCTCACTACTTCGACCACAGGGACCGCAGAACACTAGAAACGGCAATGTAACCTTGAATATAGCTAATTAAAAGTATAGACAAACACTGACAATATAAAGTGTTAATTTTAAATTTGTTAAATATCTAAATAAATAACCTAATAAAATTTGAAATGTAAGCTGTCAATTATTAACGTATGGCAGTTAAAAATATTTATGATGTTTACATATTTGTAATTACGGATTAATCTAAGACAAGACTTTAAAATTTCAAGGGCGTCTTTGATCTGGGTTTCTACTACTCTCATGATACAAACAATATATCAAATTAATAAAAAAGTTTGGTAGCGTGTTGTTCTTAAAACAACTGCATATTCATTTAAAAAAGTCAGAACCTGCCAGGAACTCAACAAAGCTAAGATACTCTAGGAAGAAAAATATTTTATTCAACCAAATATTTCAGGTCTTTCTTACTACCCTTTTTGGCTCTCACCGCGCCCTTACTACCCTACAGTGCCCCCCTGGATCGACCCAGCGCCCCCACAGGGTAATATCCTCCACTTTGAAAATCATTAATGTATATCTACGTAAAAAATTAACCGAGACAGTAAGTTGCAGCATTTTAATGTTTTAATATTTGTATTCCTCAAACAACTTCTATTTAAATATTTGTTAAGGCAACGATTTATAAGGAAAATTGCTGTTCATTGTTTCTTAGCTTACTTTGTTGGAATTCACATTAATTAATAATTCAAAATAGAAATCCAGAGCTAAGTTCGAAATCAAGATCCAGTGTGCTGTCAATTGCAACTCTATATAGTTTTTAAAAATCCCGAAATATGTACATATAAAGCACAAAATACAAATAAAATCTATTACAATTGTAAATATTTTGCAATTAAAACTATACTTTCTAATGAGCTACCGAATATACTTACTACTACTTTCTCATCCCTGCTTAAATAACATTATAATTCCACTACTCTTTGGTAATCACATTTCTAATGTTTATTAATTATTTAAGCTTTTTGATGGTATGATTTATTATTAAATACATATAGCTAGGATGACATTTAATGTAACTAAAAATTATGTAAAATACTAATACACTTAATCAGCATTTAAACACATCAACTATTCCAGTCAGATTGTTGATAGGAATGAAATACTTATTTTTTGACGTTTCAAATTAAAGCATTTTGAGGTTGCAACTACACATAAAGTTAACTAGTAAAAGTAAGTCTGTAGTTACCTACATTTATATTGCACCTATTAAGTATCTCACAAATACCTTGAACAATCAAAATACTTAAATGCTATCTATGGGGCGCCTACAAACTTTTTTGGCCAATTTCAATACGTTTACTTATTATTACCATAAATCAGGCTTCGATCTTCTAGAGATTTTCAGTGAAATAGCACCTCCTACGCTTAAAAATTTAATTACAAATGGTTGTTCTTAAATTTGTACAAGTCATTAAGAATACTATCATGAAGATTATAATAGCCAATTGCTTTAATAAAATAATGTAATCTTACAAATAGATAACTACAAACCTTCATTTATACCATTTACTTCCAAGTAAAACTGCATTCTTAAAATAACTTTCTTTTAAAACAATTACATATTTACAATATGATTCAGAAGATGTTTATCGTAATTAATATTAATTGCACTTACATACTTTTCACCAAAAATTTACCTACATTTATTATTACCAATCATAGATCTATAAAATTGTTTTCCATATAAACAAGCACTCTCGCAGTCATTAATATGTCTGTGCAAGTCGGTATACAACTACAAATCTACATTTAAAAATGATTTAAAATTCTTTATACCGGCTGTCCATTCTCAAAAGCAAACATATGAATTTAACATTGTATTGAACATCTTTGCTGATTCCTGTCGCCAATTCAACTTACAGGAAAGGTAATGGTTTCATTAGAAAGATAAAATTATTGCGCATCAAATGTACTAATAAGATTAAAGGTGTGATTTTTATTTTAAAATACTAATTTAAATCTTGGCTATATTTAAACATGAGTTTCCATGATTTTCATGTTAAACAGCAAATAATTTTGAATTAGTTGGCTTAAGTCAGCGATTTTCTGTAAATTACTTACTGTTCAAATTATTTACAGAAAAATAAATAATTACTCCAATGCAGAACAAATTTTTATGGTAAAAACCTTTCACAGTGGCGTTAGTTTGCAGAGAGTTAGAGATTTGTTTGCCGTTAAGTTTAATACCAGACCTATAGCTTCTGTAAGTACTATTCACAAATATGTACTAAAATTTAAAAGATGTGGAAATATTTCTATAGAATCAAAAGCTAGGGGTGGTGAGTAATAATATGTTTTATTGTTGAAACAAAATATTCAAAAATAATAATTATATCACAGGAAATCGACAAATAGTTTACCGCACAGAAGAACTTGTTTTGGCGATGGTAAATATGAACCCGAGCTGCAGTTTAAGGCAAATTTCTCTTGACTTAGGTTTATGTAAATCGCGGATATGGGATATACTCAAGAAGTACAAATATCATCCCTAGAAGACACAGTGTCATTAAGAGATTTTTGCTGTTGACGAAGAAAGCATTCTGTAATGAAATGCAAAAGTGTGCTCGTCGCTTTCTGTCACCAATTTGCTTCACAAATGTAATTTTACACTGAATAATGAACCAAATGTTCAAAACACACGGTATTGGGCTCTGGCAAACCCTACAGTGAATATTTTTACCAGAACTCAGTATCCTCAAAAAATTAATATCTGTGCTGAGATTTTTAAAAACAATATTATTGGTCCATTTGAAATTGAGGGAAATTTAAATTCAGCAACGTATTTAGACTTATTAGTAACTAAGGTAGGGCCTGCATTGGAAGAAAGAGCAAGAGAAAATCAGGAGATCTGGTTCCAACAAGGCGGCTGTCCCGTGCATTTTGGCTTAGATGTTAATTACTTTAATGTTTATTGATATAGTATATAAATAATGGCAAGATACCTATAAATCGAATGCGCAATGTTAATTGCCTATGTTCGACTTTGAGAGTGGGCATCCGGTATAAACTTGTATATAAACTTAGAAATCTAATTAGCAGATTCACAAGCATCTATCCAATCATTATAAACATCTACAGGTTCTGACAAGAAATTAATTGTAGTTTGAAAATCTTCCATGCATACACGACATGTAATCCGAGCTGTGTTTCGACCTTTGTCCCTAAAAGTAACACAACCCGTTGATTAATATTAACTTCAGTTTAGGTGAAACCTAGAAACTTACATTTTAACATCACAAGACTTCTCGTGGTTACAGAAGGGGCAATTAAATTGTTGGTCCAAGGGTTCAATGTTTTTGCGCTTTGGTGGCGGCTTTCTCTTTGATTTACGACGCCCCATGACCTGTAATATAACATTAATTTAAAATTTTCAAAACTCGTGGACTGTACAAACCTTTTACGATGGTTTTTTTTATGTTGGAATGCAGCAAATCAATTATACATACAACAGATAAGTATTTGTTGAGGTTATACTTCGTTTGTTGTTGGCGGAGCATAGAATTTCATGTCCGATTTGTTCTTACCAGCGTTGCCAAGTTGGCGCATTTTTCAGTAGATCTGGTATATAGAAACCTCGTCTAGTGACTAACTTTGACTTCAAATTCACTTGTACAAAATGTGTTGTAACACACAAAATGTAAACAAATACACAAAATTGTAAGACTGATACATTTAATCATAATTCAAAACAAATTAAGAAATCGACTTCCTGTTGAGGGCTGGACTTACAAGATATAACAAATGTTGCTCTAATTACCAACTGCCGAATTTTATGGTTGCTAAAATAAAAAATAAAGGCAAATACCTACATAAAAATGAAGTTCATAAAGACGAGGGAGAAGCATTTAATATCTACTTTTAATTATTATGTTTTCTGTATTCTGTTCCTGTTTCATTAATTAAAAAGAGATTTATTTATTTACATTATCTTTCGGTCGGTAATATGTTAAAATGTGCAATTCCGCCTTTCAAATGTTCAGTTTTTCTAATGAGTTTTACTTTATTTAGAACAAGTTAACAGTTAATGTTGACCACATCCTTATTACCACTGTTGAGATGTACTTAGGTAAGAGTGCTTAATTGCCTACGTACTTGTACCTAGGTACTTCATTTGTACCTAAATACCTACTGAGGTACTTATTACCGAAACTACATTTACCTGTACCTAATTGCCTTCTGAAAAGTACCGTTGTACCTAAGTACCTAAACAAAGTACTTAGTAGTACTTATATATTATTTGCTTTAAACTTGTTTCGTATTTTTACGATCACTGATGAAGTCGCAACAAAAATTAAATATTCCAAAAAACAAAGCAATTACTGAATAAATCACACGCCGTTGCAGCAGTTAAAAATTTTTATCCGTGTCGCCACCATAAAATAGCGCAGCGGCGCATCGCCTTCGCGTTCCTGGTTTGTATTAGGCAAGATCCAATTTTCATTGTTTTATGTACATTTTAGTTCTAAGACCCTTTTGTATAATCTAAGATATAAAAACAGAAAAGATATTGATGCATTTTGAAATGTAAAAAAATATTCAGGTAGTATGGCTCTAAGTAGGATAGAATAACTTGCAAAGTTGCTCAAACCTATCTGTTGTTGAGTCATATTTTGGATAATCCCATGCCTTCCTGGGGTCTATAACATTTCGCCGAATGTCCAAAACACCGACACTATTTCGGATGTCCAAAACACCGACGAGTATTGTATTAGAAGTAATAAAGTAGATCTTTAATAAATGTCTGCATGGTGACGAAATTCCTAGGGAATGGAGAACAGCTTACCTAAGTTCAATATATAAGAACGGAAATAAATCAGAATGTACCAATTACAGAGGGATTAGTGTGACATGTGCTATACGACGGTTGTACGGACGAATCATTAAATCGAGAATAGAAACCGAAGTAGAAGAAGAAGAAGAACAGAGCGGCTCCAGAGCAGGCAGATCCTGCATTGATAATATATTTAGCTTAGCTCAATTGGCAGAAAAATCAATTGCACATAACAGACAATTACATTTGGTCTTCATAGATGTTAAAAAAGCATATGACAGCGTCCCCATCAATAAATTATGGGAAACACTACATGACAGTGGTATCAGTGAAATATATATTAATGCTATCAAACAAATATACAAAGACAACGTAAGCAGAGTTAAAATAGGCAACTCCTTATCACAAGAGTTTCATTGTTCGAAAGGATTACGTCAGGGGTGTCCCATGTCACCAACATTGTTTAAAATATACCTGAATAAAACTTTATACAACTGGAAACGAAAATGCAGAGGGATGGGACTACCAATAGGAGATAATAATGTATATACACTTTTGTTTGCTGATGACCAAGTCATTATAGCGTGTGATGAAGAGGATGCCGAGTACATGAATAGAAAGTTGATCGAAGAGTATGCAGTATGGGGACTAGAAGTGAACATGAACAAAACCAAATATATGGTAATAGGAAGACAAGAACGAGATCTTGAAACAGAATACGGAGTAATAGAAAGTTGCGCTGAATATAAGTATTTAGGGGTGACAGTTACCAATGAAGGGATTAAAGATAAAGAAATATTGAAGAAAATTGCACAAGGGAGACGGACAATCCAATTATTAAACTCTACTCTGTGGAGCGATCAGATAACGAAAAACACAAAAAGAACAATATTCAAAACAATAACAGAAAGCGTGACAACTTACTCAGAGGTATGGACGATGAACAAAATACATTAAAAGAAATTAAGAGCCATGAAGATGGATTTTTGGAGAAGTTGCCGAGTTTCTAGAATTGAAAGAATACGTAACGAGGAAATATGGGAACGCTTGAATATTGTTATGTGATTTTTAAAATTTGCCGCTACACTTTAGTAATCCCGTAATTGGTTTGCCGCTTCGTAAGAATTAGTATCTTTATTTTAATCAAGGTCTTGTTTTGGGTTGCCGTTTCGGTATTTTGTTTTGTCTTTCGAAGTTCGAGAAATGGGTCAACAGTTCTTTGTGTAAAATCTGCAAGCTCTTGTTTTTCTCTCGCGCTTGACCTCTAACTGTTCCGAGAATCCACGTGCCATGAGATTCCTTCTGGAATATTCCAGAACATTTCGTAAGATTTCGTCATGTTGTGCAATCTTCTGAGGAGGGGTGCTGATTCCCGTTGCATTCCGAGTGCAGTTCACTTCCGAGCCTTGTGGACTCCGGTCCTCGAAATCAACATCCATCGAGGCCCGTAAATGTTTTTTTGAGTGAAAGTCAGCCTTTCGAGAGTAACGGGTGAACCGGCAGATCGTTTTTTTTCCTTTTCCTCGCGGCGTTTGCTATCCTATGTTACCGTTTTTGTTTGCTACAGGGCAAACGTTAATCGACTGAACCGTCGGGTAAAAATATAAGCGATAGTAAAAGTTACGCCTTGGGTTTTGGACAATTAAAGTTTATAATTGTTCCTGTCGAACTTAGTTCGGATTTGTGTGAGGTTAAAAGGGAACTAAATAAATACATCGTACAAGTGTTGTGCCTGGAATTTGGGTTCTTTCTGCCGTTGTCGAGAACTTCCCTTCTGCCTGCCCATCGCCTGACATCGTTGAAAGCAATTTGGCCTTTTTCGGGGATTTAATACCTCGCCCCAACGCCGCTCCGAAAGACGTCTTCATTCTCAACAAATTTATTTTCGACCCCGTATCTGGAACGACAAGATTGTGCCTTTCTACAAAATTCAAGGTAAAAACTTCCAGTTTGGTGTTTTTGTGAAGCGAAATTTTACGTGCAACTTGCAAAATTCATTATTGGAACTCTTAGTATCTAGAAACAGGAAGCGACCTTCTGTTGCGGACTGTATTTGTTCGAAGTGAAGTACGAGAGAAATTTTGTGTTACACATTGTATTTTCCTGTAAACTTTACGCCTTTGACCACACAGAGTCATTTTAACATAAATATTGTGTGTCAAGGACGGCAAGTTTTATTCTCTGAGTGCTCAAGAATTAAGATTCTGTAATTCGGATTTTTGGTGTTAAACTTGTCATATTTTAACCAATATTCATATCATTATATGTGTTTTAACGTTTACTGTGTCTTATTGTGTCTTTTGTACTTGTTGTGTAAGGATTTTGCAAGCTTTAAGTATACAGGTGAAGGCACAATTAAAGGTAGGTTCCATTCACGTGAGCTGCTGGTTCCTCGACCTTCCGCGAGGACCTACAAAACCAGCTGGATTTTGGAAGGTGGCGGCCACTTATTTCGACGCATCCTGTATACAACTTTAAGCATTTTCTCTATAAGCGATTTTTAGCGAACACCCCCTGCTCCTCTGAGCAAGCCGCTGGCCTTTACCATCTTTTTTTGTTTGCGGGTCCAAGAAAAGCGCGTTTGGCCGTACCGAAAATTTCTTAGCACGCCAACGTGCGATTTTCTCTGTCCCATAATTCTCGTAGTGAGAATTGGCCCGTAACAACATAGACTACTCGATCACGGACACCGTAGAAAGAAAACAGTTTTTGTGGTATGGGCACTTAAAGAGAATGGCAGATACGCGATGGCCTCAAAGAGTGTATGAATGGATTCCTTGGCAAAAGCAGAAGAGAGGAAGACCACGAACCAGATGGAAAGATAAGGTAGAAGAAACAATGAGAACTAAAAACATGCATGACGATGAATGGCAAGATCGAAATGCACAGCGCTTAGGAAGCGAAAGGCGGCGACAGCCGCAGGAAATTCGCATATATATACAAAACACCGACGAGGCCCCTAATGCCAACTACTGTTCCAAGACGATTTGGCCGACCAGTGTTAAAGGACGCCATAAAGATTAATAACTTAGCGTCAAAGACAAGAACGGCCGACCTTGCGTGTCCATTAATATTATAGTTTCGTAATGGACATTTGTCAAATCAGACCAAAACGCCGAAACAAGATCATGACTAAAACGCCCACCATGTCCAAAATTCCGAAAGGACACTTTGCCGGCTCCGACCATAACGTCGAAATAAGATCAAGACCAAATCGCTGACAAAAGAATGTGACTAAAACACGGACCTCTTAACGGACACAATTAGTCGACCACAACCAAAATGACGATACATATAACTGCGTATATTAATAATGTACATTTAAACTCAAATTGTCTGGTAGGACAGAAGAAAAACAATAAGCTTTTTAGTATCAAATATCTAAGGTGACGCACCACTGTTAAAATGTGGTAAATATCAAATAATTCCCACATAGTTAAATTAAATAAATGTGTCCTTAATAAGAAATTTGCAAGTAATAACAGTAATTTCTTCTTTTAGGTAAGCACATGCAGAGTAGTGTACCCATCACTGTATTTTGAAAAAATCCCTTCGAAAATATGTTCCGTCAGAAAACTATTCTTGCGCACAAATTATTATATTATAATAGATGTTTTATAATTTTTAGTGCTAAGAGGAATTTAATAATAAATAATTTGAAAAAACACGGAAAATTGTCAATCGTATTGCTTACCATGTACCGTAGTCTACCTCTGTGTAGTGAGTAGCTAAAGATAGAAACCGTTTTGCCAAAAACTCCGAACACCATAAACGAACGAAACACATTAGATTGCGTTCATCTGCTTTAATAGAATAAATGTCCTCCCTTGTCACGATTTGAACTGTGCTAATATCATATGCAATTAAAACTAATTTTTATTTTTTTACGTGTCTAACATTTCACGAACAGCCTGTATTTTTTTATTTTATTTGCATGCTCCCGAAAACAAAACACAAAGTATTCTAAATTACAGACTGAGATGCAGAGGCGAAATTAAAGCTATACTCTATATATTTGTAACAAGACTAAGCAACAGGGAGGAGGCCCTAAATTTCAACAAAGCAAACCGCAAAGCACTACAAATACAGATTTTTTTACGACTTGGCATTTTAAAGATCAATTTTCCTACGTTTACAATCACCTATAAGACAACCTCATAACTTCCGCGTATGAGAAAGTGTGGGATCTTTCCCTGCCACTGGCCAATTGTTAAGTTTAAAGGTTGTTTTGTAAAATTTGCTTACCTTTACCAGTTAGAAGGCACTACACTTCACGTTGAGCATTCGAAGTAGGCTCAACACTGTTCACCACATTGAAACTGCGTTTGCTTCACCCTTCTATTTTCATAACAGATTTGCAGCAAAACAATTGTTTGCAAAGAAGCAGTGTGATGCATGGAGTAGTAAAAACGAAACCAGCGTCAGAGGTAAATAATTTTTTTGTTCTGTTGACGTTTGTTCGTATTGAATGGTATGCTAATTCTAAAATAAAAAATAAAAAAATTAGAAGTCTCGGTCTATTATATGAAACCATGTGAAATTTGTAAGTTAAGTGTAAATATTGTCATGTTGTAGAACCTTTCATATCTTTGAGAATATACAAACTGAAATGTTTTGCGTACAATTTTTCTATTTTGTTTATACAGATTAGAATATAAATGTTGGTTGACTGATATGTAATATAAGTGTAAATGCTAGCGTACGTAGGTGTTATGAATGCTCAAATCCAAAAAGCATTCTAAGCGACCATTTATATAATCATACTTATGAGTAAAATTAAAAATATTAGTGCAGGTGGAATTACATTGTAGTTTTCGATATCGAAGTGCTTTATGGTATTTTTAGTTTTCAATATAAGGCTTAAATCGTATACATGCCTCTATAAATCAAATTACAATAAATGTTACTACAGCAGAAAGTGGAACGGCCCACAATATAAATTATTAAGAAGGGCTGAACGGGTGAACCGTAATACATACGCTATATTTCCCGGGGTTTCTTAAACCATTCCCGTTAGCGAAGCGTGGACGCAAATGGTCATTCGCTTAAGAGAAATATCAAATAGCATCCGGTTTCAATTGCAGTTCCAAGCGTAGGGTGTGCATCCTTTAAACAATAATTATTAAGGGAAATGTTTCTTTCATACCATAATTATTTGCATTTAATCGAATACTCGAATGTGACAAGAACGGCCAACTCATGTTTTTGTATTTGTTAGGATAAGCTCTTATAAGTCGTTCACACCAAAAGCGATGGGCCTCTAAGGCCTGTGAAAGCTTCATAATAATAATAATAATAAGCCGTTGGTGGTACCAACGTTGAAAATGCAGCTAGAAGGATCTGATCTATGCTGATGACGCATACCATCATTATTGGTTTTGAGCTGAATCGGTGCCGATCAAAAATTCAAGCTACAGGGCTTAATTATAAACCGAATAACCATTGGTGTACTATGCATTTATTAATATGAATGAATGAAACATCGAATGTCTTGTATCCCTTTTTATATTTGATGTAATTTATGCATTTTTGCACTTAATAATCGTGAAATGTTCTTTGGTAAATTGATTTACCTCACTGTATTAAAATTTATTTAAGATGTATTTCCTAAAATGTTATAAAACAAGGCCAATTACTAAATATTTGATATGATATACAGTGCTTCCCAAAAGTAACGGATAAATTCTATAAAATCATTAAGAAAAATATTTCATAAAAATACTCGGACACGTCAATTTTTATTTTTAAATTGTCATTTAGAGATGTAATTTTCAACCCCCCACCCCTCAACCCATAAGCCCTAGCAACACCAACTTTAAAATTTTAAATAGCAAAGTACCCCTTATGATACCTCATCTGATAGCTTTCTTTATGCTGAATACAACAAAAAAAAAGCTTTTCAAAATCGGTTGATAAATAACGGGGATATTTACCAAAATGTATTCAAATGAAAGTGCCATTATTCGAGCAGGCGTTGATACGGTTGCAGCAATGAGTGATAAAAACAATTGAAATTTATCGTTCTCAGTACGTTTTAATGCGTTTATGTAGTATTTTTAAACTTGGATGAAAAAAAATTTTTATAAGAAAAAAAAATTTTTTTTGTGAAAAAAAATTTTTTTTTCTAAATTTCTCAAAGCCCGTCGCAATGTTTACAGGACGTAATGAGAACATAAACTTCAATTGTTTTTACCACTCATTGCTAAAACCGTATCAACGGCTGCTCGAATATTGGCATTTTCAGTTGAATACATTTTGTTAAATATCGCCGTTATTTATCAACCGATTTTGAAAAACTTTTTTTGTTGTATTCAGCATAATGAAAGCTATCAGATGCGGTATCATAAGGGGTACTTTGCTATTTAAAATTTTAAAGTTGGTGTTGCTAGGGCTTATGGGTTGAAGGGTGGGGGGTTGAAAATTACATCTCTAAATGACAATTTAAAAATAAAAATCGACGTATCCGAGTATTTTTATGAAATATTTTTCTCAACGATTTTATAGAATTTATCCGTTACTTTTGGGAAGCACTGTATATGATAATGATGCCTGCAACGGTTAGCGAAACTCCAGCATCAATCAATCCTACGACTACGCGCTCGAATTCCGAAGAGGTGATATTACGTAATTAATTTTAAATAAAATATGGCAACTACTTACAAAAATACTGGAATCAATGATTCCGCTGCCGTTGGTTATTCTGGGTTGTAATTTATTTTACAGAGGCTGGCAACACTGCGTACGTATGACAACTTGATGTTGAAATTTATATAACCTAGAAAATTCGTGAAATTATCAACATTTGTAAATTATAAAAGTGCAAACATTAAAACTTCAGCAATTTGCTAAGTATAATGATCGCTTATGAAATTTATAGCTATATAAATTTAATTAATTTACAGATTATTGCCTTGCTTTAACATATTGCACAACCAAATATGTTATTACAAGAATTTCAAGCTGTAGTATTAGCAGCTGGAAAAGGGTCACGAATGCCTGAACTTACAGCTGGAAAGCCAAAGTGTTTGTTGCCAGTTGGCAGTAAACCGCTTGTATGGTATCCACTCTATAAGCTTCAAAAGTTAAACTTCAGTGGTACGTAACATAACTGGTACAACTGCAAAGACAACCGATTATGACTTTTTAGAGCATTACCAATAATTAAATTCAAAATAATAGCCAGTTAGTCTTAATCAGTTTTCTGAATGTCTAATAAAAATTTGTGGGTTTTATATTTAAAATAAATTTTAGAGGTTATTCTAATAGTAGCAGAAAATCAAAAAGCAGAAATTCAGAGTGCAATTGACAAAACAGATTTAAATCTCAAGATAGATTACTTTTCAATTGGCGATGAAGAATTAGGTACAGCGGATTCCCTGAGGCTAATTAATGACAAAATTAAGTCCGATGTGTTGGTTCTGTCCTGTGACTTAGTTACCGATGCTAACTTGGTAGAAGTTCTGGATCTGTTTAGAAGGCATGATGCGTCAATATGTGCACTGCTGTTCAATCCACCAGCCACGGAGCAAATTACTGTCCCTGGACCAAAGGCCAAGCATAAGCCTGGTATGTTGATTTTATCTACAGAGTTTATGTAGTGTCCATTTTTTTATATGTACGAATACCAGAAAATGCTGTTATGAAAGGTTGGAAAATTTTATTTTGCAAATCATAAAATTGTATTTACACATGCAGGGTGTTTTTTTGAGACAGGATAAACTGAACTTGTTTTTTTATTGGAAACAAAATATAATCTATTCAGGATTGATTTGCTACTTAGTAGCCTGTGGAAATCTGGGGGAATGTGTGGTATCAATGAAATTTGTCAATTAATTAAGTTGGGTTATGCTAGTTTTCCTTGATGGAGGTTATGTTTTTTTGAAAGCAGGCAATGTTGCCAATGGAGCTTGTTTGTTCATTTAACGTCCGTCTATTGCTGTTCAATATTGGTTTATAATACTTGGGTATAATAATGATTTCATTATAAATAAAATAATAACTATAATTTAAATGTTGTCGTAACACATTCCCAATACATATTGCTGTTCTTTTTACATGAGAATTCTGAACTCAAATCGTATGTATACAGAGCATATTCTACGCCATTCTTTGTTGTCCTATATTTAGGTCTTGCAGCAAATTAAGAAGAATTAACATCCATGCCGCTCATGTTTCAAATTGATATTATGGTAGTGCAGTGGTTGACTGTCTGTCTCTGGTGCTAAGAGACCCAAGTTCGTATTCCACTGAGGTCAGTGTTTTTCTCGGGCGAGATAAAAACTGTAAAACACTCATTCACACTTTAGATGCCAAATTATAATAATAATACCCTATTCCACCTTCATGATATTAGTAGAAGTATCTGAATCATCGGCACCCTCCGATTCTGAATCAGATTTCCCAATTGAAATAATGAAAGGAGGAATATTTTCAAACGATAGATTTCCCAAATGTTTTGTCCAGTCTTCCGAAATAAGTTTTTCACAATGCTCACAGAAATTTTGCCGCATGTTGGGGGTACATTTTGAAAGAGCCTCAAGCCATAAATTTGCAAACTATTCTTTCGATTTTGGCTGCGAATATATGTGCTTATTTTTCTGCTTTTATTTCCGTCTGCTGTAAAAGGTTTAATTAACTCCCAAAGTTTTTTTCTTAGTAATCTTGCCCTGAATTTCGACATTGTGGTGGTTAATCAACCATTCCTCAATACACCTTTTTTGCAAGAAAATGTGGGCGGCTTGTCAAACTGCACTGAATGATAAGGTGCTTTGTCCATAACCACGACAAATGTTCCTTGAAACTTGTCCAAAGCAGGAATCAGCTGATTAACCAACCAATTTTGACAAATTTCCCCATTCATAGTTTTACGATAGTCCCTGTCGTTGTTCTTTGAGTCTAGTAACATGTTGCACCCTTCCAAAAAGCCTAAATTACATTCCGCATTCAAAATCGTGAACCTCTTCCCCTCACTTTTAATTTTGGCTGGGTTACTATTAAGATCAGTTTCGTGTACCCATTGACGACTCGCGGATCCATTTTGGTAGATCCACGTTTCGTCTAGGTACACGAAAGTCACATTTTCACTAGAATTTTGATATTGGAGAAATTGTCTCAAAAATTTAATTTTGGATGCAACGACGTGTTTTTGTTCACATAAAATTTTGCGTCCATTCACCATTTTGTGTTTGTAACCCATTCATTTAATAATTTTGAATAAAGTAGTCCTGCCCCCGTTGTATTCTAAATTTTCGCGAGTTTCAGCCAAGAGTAAAATGTTCATTCTTCAGATGATACTGCCAAATTTGTCATTGCAAATCTTTTCTAAACGTGTAATTTAAGAAAACGTCCGTCTTAGCACGTTTACTACAAATGGATGATTTCAAAACGTCCTGTCCTTGTGATAAAATGTCCCTTATAGAACGCTCAGACACCTAAAATTATAAGTAATTTGCATATTTAAGAAATAATACATGCTTACCGCAAATATATCAATTAATCGATTTATAATGGTAAATCGTGTGAAGTCTGGCCTATCTCTTTTATAATGGTTAAAAGCTTTCACAATTTGCAGTTTAGTAACTTTGTTAATAACTTTTACCATTCTGACAATTAAGTAGGTATAATATATTATGTGTTTTATTAATTCTAAACTTACTAGATTATTTTAGAAAAGTAGGGGACTCTAGAGCTGGCAACAGGGCAATTTCATTTTGGCATTGCTAGAAATCAATCAAATAATATTTAAGAAATGCAACTTAAAAAAAACAGCCTGCTGGATGGCAAATCAATCCTGAATAGATTATATATAAGTGCATTTTTAAATTTGTACATGCTGGAAGATTAAAATGATATACGATTCTACAAATCTAAACCTTATTGTTTCTGCATGAGTCAATTGTATATGATTTTGATCTTGCTATTATGTCCTGGTCTAACTAATGAAGGTAATTTGGAGAACAACGTTATTGATATTTGGTTTTTAGATTTACTTGTGTTCGAATTATTCCTTGAAGATGCCGTTTCTTCATGAACATGCTGCAATGCTTTTTTAGATTACGAATTGTACGACCCCCAGCCTGAAACCTTTTGAACGCCGGCCCCACGAAAAGACGTTTTCAAACAAAAAATGTCTTCATCGCGAAAGCGATTTTATTGTTTTTCAACAAACTGCAACATGGTGAAAGCGCGGCCGGATCGGCCTGTCCGTTTACAAACGGCGGCGGTGGAAGCGAGCGGGTGCGCTAGTCGTTTATAACGTAAGAGGTATCGTTTTTGAAAACGGCTGTTTTGAGGCCGAGAAACGGCGGCGCTAAAATTCGGGACCACACACAGGACAATAATTTTCCCAGTCCGTCCGCGAAACCGCCAATATCTAGCTAGTTGTCGGCCGGTATTCCTTCCGAATTGGAAACGCGCACTTTATTTAGCGTTCTTTTTGAAACAATCGAAAACTTTCCGAGGGTTTTATTTTCCAAAGTAGAAGAGCTAGAGAAGTAAGGCTCGTGCCATTGGAAAAGCACCGCGAATACTACTCGGTGGCATGAACCATTCCAATCACAGCTCGCCACTAGAGCCACGTTTTTCTATAGATGGCTGTAACTCCGGAACCACGCGCTTGGCAAAATGGGCTTATTTATTCTACATCGGGTCTCCCGTGTTCTATAACATTTGCTTTCGCACGTGTGTCGTAGATAGGTGGGGGGCGACATACAGAGACGCCGAACGAATCTATGAGTGCGTCAGTGAAACCTGAGAACCTATAAATTTCGATTTTGTCATGGTCCAGACAAGCGGTCCTCCGCAGATGGCGCGGTTTTACTTGTCTCGAGAAGAGCTAGCGCAGTGGGCTTTGCGCTGTAGTGCGGAACTCGTAACCAAAGGACGTGCGGGAAAGGGGTTTCCGCCCTGGTATGCATTCCGATTTCAAAATATGAAATTATGCAATTGCGCTGTGTAGTACATTTAGTTGTGTTTAAGCTGACCACGTAAATTTGAAGATCAAATACTAACAAACTGTATCACCACCTTAGAACTAATTAGCTTCATCAGTTATACCTCCGCAATGCAATACAAATTTTGTTAAAATTTCATAGAAATAATTGATTAATAGAAATAATAAGGTTTAGACAACTACAATCTTATACTATTTTATTAATCTTCTATCACTGACAAATGTAAAAATGTAATGACTTGGATGGCGCATTCAAAAAAATATTTCTGGATTATTTTTCTTTGTCTTTCTCAATCCCATTTACGTCCTAGGGCGTTGGGTACTCTATCCATCTCCGATATCCTATAGATTTTAGGTTATGCAGAATAAAATTTCCTACAACTCACCTTTTCCAATACTTTGAATAATAACAGAGATCTAGGTAAATTATAAAAGAATGTCAAACTAAATGGACACCCAGTATGTAATGGGTTGGTTGGTTGATTTTTGATTGGGAGAGATCTAGGACGCGGTTTTCCAAGCATCTCTTTGCACTCGGGTCATATTTGGCTCATTGTACACCCTAACTATAAATGTTGCCTGTCTGGGGGAGTTCCAACCCTACGAGTGATTTTTAACATGTTACGCATTGCAGTGGCATGGGACCTACGGCTTTACTTCTTATCCGACAGATTTGACCCTGCTAGACCAAACAATCTGTTTGCCTGAAAATAGTTTTGGGATATTCTTCTTCTGTCTCTATTCCCATTTATGTCCTAGGGCGTTGGATCCTCTTTTCATTTCCTATATCCTATAGATTTTTAGGTAATGCAGAATAAAGTTTGCTACAACTTACCTTTTCCAATACTTTGAATAATAACAGAGATATAAAAGAATGTCCAACTAAATGGACGTCCAGTATGTAGTTACTTACTTATGAATCTAATATTTTTGTTTTAGAGCGTGACCTTGTCGGAGTAGATGCACAAACTAACAGATTGGTGTTTCTGGCCTCTGCTAGTGATTTTGAAAGTAATGTAAGTCTTCCAAAATCCTTGATTAAAAAGCATACAAATATAACAATGTATAGTAATCTTATTGATTCACATGTGTATGTATTAAAAAATTGGATTATCAAATATTTGTTACACGAAACAAATATTTCAACCTTAAAAGGTGAACTTTTACCTCACATTATAAGAAAACAACTGCTAAAACCATCGAGAATCAATGAAGCAAATGTGTCTGTGGTTAATACTAAGGATAGCAATGACATCTTTCAATATGCAAAGGGTTCCGAGTTAGACTTGTTGATTAGGGAAACATCTACATATAATGACCATTATGGTGATTTAAAACCAAGTTATCATGATGATGCAATTCGTTGTTTTGCTTATATTGCAAAACCAGAAGTTTATGGAATTCGAGTTAATACATTACCTATATACTGTTTGGTTAATCATAAGGTAAAAATATAAACAATTAAATATGTTGCAGAGGTAATTAGAGCCATATTTTAGATTATAGATAAATGGGAAGAAATATCCGATGGAAAAGAATTGGTTCGTATAGATCCTAAAGCAGATATAAAATCCAACCAAGTAGACAACAGATGTATAATCTGGGAACAAAGTAAACTAAATGAGAAGACATCATATAAGAATAGTATTATCGGATCAAATTGTGAAATTAATAGTTTTTCTCGTGTTTTTAACTCTGTTCTTATGAATAATGTAGTTATTAAGGAAAGGTAGGTACAGAAAGTTGTTAAGTATTATTTAAAAACCATTATTCATTTTCAGAGTTGCTCTAGAAAATTGTATAGTTTGTGATGATGCAGTTATTGAAAGTGGATCACAATTAAAGAATTGTTTAATTGGAAGCCATCATACAATACCTGAACAATCGGTTCATGCAAATGAAGTCCTAACAGTAACTGATAGGCTTATGGAATTTTAGCTTTATAAAGGATTTTTATAATTATATGGGTTTCATTGTTCTTAAGTGTATTAAGTGTGGTCTGAAAAATAATAACAACTAAATATATTTCTTTATTTATTAATCAATTTTCATATCGCCTCCAGCTTTTACATCTACCTCAGAATTACTTTTGATACCAAATTTATTGTGAAACTGACTTGTTTTGAACTTGTTCTTGTAGGCATGCAAATAGAAGTTTGCAAAAAATATAACCAGTGTACACAGGTATGTTACTGTAAAGTAGATTAACCATCTGGGCTTGCTACATCCATTGGTGTATCCATAAATCATATGAATTATGATCATAACAAATTGAATCTGTAAGTTGTGCATTGTAGTATCCGGTGTCTATGGCTACCGTACAGAGTGCATCAAATTAAAACCATACCATTGAAAATGATAAAAGTTGGCTAATTCAATGTTGAGCATCAATTTAAAAAGAAATTTGACCTATTTTGCAATATTTTGTTGATTAATTCCTATTTTTATTAAAATTGCTTTTGAATTGACATTTTTCAAAGAGGAAAAGGCTCCTTAGAAAAAAGTGCTTTGTCCCTAAGTAATTAATTAGAATAATAATACATTTTGTTTTTCTGAAACATCAAGTTCAATTATTATTATGTAGTTTTTTAGAAAATATGCAGATTTGAAAAATGTATAACACTTGATAACTGACTCAAATGTTAGTTACATAATTAAAAAAAAAAGAAAGCAAAGCTTGTTTTGTGATGGTGTACTTAAAATATCTTCCGTTCTTTTTAAAGAACAGAAGATTTTTATAGGCAATTGTACACCCAAAACAAACGTTTGAATGTTAACTTCGAGGATAGAAAAATAACGAATGAAAATTCAGAAGAAATTCCGGAAATCGATATACAGTAGAGACCGCTTATACCGAAACCGCTTGTAACGATCCACCGGTTGTAACGAACTAAATTAAAAGTCCCGCCAAAATCCCCATTACAATAATGCTAAACATTTTCTGTTATACCGAACCCGCATGTAACGAACTTTCGCTTATAACGGTCCATTTTTTTACGTGAAATAGGAAAAGTTTCCTTTTATAGCGAACCTGCTTGCAAGAACTCGTGTGAAGTCCCATATCTATTATGGCTAGTGAATTGTTTAGATAAGCAGATAGTGTGAGGAATGCATATTGGGCGAATTGATGGCGGAAATTTGTAGTTTTAATTGAGTATTCAGAGAAGACGGTTGTGCAATTGCGGGTTCAAAAAAATCGCGATTGTCGTTCACTTTAAAAACAAAATACGATATTCTACAGGAACACAACCACGGTAAAAAACAAAGTGAAGTATGCCGTGAACGTAGATTAGCCAATCGACGGTTGCTACTATATGGAATGACAAAACAAAAATTATTGAAGCATTTGAAAGGAAAAATTCGTTTATTAAAAAATTGCGTAAATCAGTTCACGAAAATGTTGATAACGCCGTTTTAAAGTGGTTTACACAGCCAAGCAAGGCCAACGGTACTATTAGTGGTGCTATTTTAAACAGAAAAGCAGCTGAGTTGGGGACGCAATTAAATGATGGGCAAGAATTTTCTTGCAGTAGAAGTTGGGTCGAAAGATTCAAAAAAAGACACAATATTTGTAGTGGAAAAATTACAGGAGAAGCTGCGAGTGTGAACATAGATACTGTGTAAAACTGGCTGCAAAATGTATGGCCGAAAATCAGGGAAAACTTTAACGACAACAATATATTTAACACAGATAAAACGGGCTTGTTTTACGAACTTACACCCGACAAGACACTAAAATGCAAGGGAGCGCGGTGCATTGGAGAAAAGTTATCTAAGGAACGCATCACAGTATTGGTATGTGCAAATTTAACTGGCACCGAAAAAGAAATTACTGGTGATTGGCAAAGGCAAAAAATCCACGCTGTTTTAAAAATATAAAACGCCTTCCCGTTAATTATAAAGCGAACAAGAAGGCCTGGATGACGCAGTGGCGTAACAACCACCCCCGCAACCCCTGAACCGCGGAGGGGGCCCAGATCAATTATTACAGTAGGTATCTACTAGAAACATAAACACATTTAAAAAATTGAAAAATATTTGCATTCTTATTGTACGAAATTTTTAAATGCAGTCACTATTAAATTTTGGTAACTTGAGACATTCTAAAAATTTAAAAAATGGGTCCTTGTAAACCACAGGAGAATTTTAAAAATGATCCCAAGGGAATATCATTTTCTACTTCATGTTACACGGTTACTGCGAAAACTGGCAATGCTATGGAACGTATGTGGTTGTGCTATTCGCCACGATTAAATGTTGCTTATTGTGAAGCTTGTTGGCGTTTTGCTGATAGAAGTAATAAACATTTCAAAGATTCGTGGTGCAAAGGTGAGGACGATTGGCAAGGCATTTCTAAAAAAATTAAATATCATGAAATTTCCATGGTACACCTGCAGGCTTGCCATACATACGATCGTTGGAAGGGAGGTGCAACCATTGAAAGTTTAGTCCAGTTTAAAGATGAAGTTAAAAAATTGAGATAGTTTATGACTTTGGCCGTTTGTGATTTGGCGTTTCGGGGGCATTGGGAAAACAAACAGTAGATCCAAAAGGGAAATTTTTGTCTATTGTGGAATTGTTGGCTAAGTATGATCCAGTGTTAAATTCACACTTATCCAATGAATGAGAGGTAAACAAATACCTTAGTCCGAAGAAAAAAAATGAACTAATTCACACAGTTTCGTCACAACTAAAATCAAACATTTTAAAGGACATCAGGAAAGCTTCTTTCTTTTCCATAATTACAGATGCTACGCAAGACGTGTCGAAATTTGAACAATTAAGCCAAATAATCAGATACCTATGTTAAAATTGAAACTGATGAAAATAACCAAACCAAACATAAAAATTTTGGAATCGTTTATAGGATTTAGAGAAGTTACAGACCAAACTTCAAAAGGTCTAGAAAAATCAATAATGGAAAACATGGATGAAATGGATATTGACTTACAAAGTGTCGCGGAGGGGATATGACGGTGCAGCGAACATGAGCGGAATTTATTCAGGACTACAAAGTTGATCAAAGAAAAGTAATCAACGGCGGACTATATCCACTGTGCAGCTCGTATTTTAAACTTAGTTTTAAATGATGCTTGTAGTAATGTGACAATGATCCAAGAGTTTTTTGATTTATGTCAAAAATATACACGTTTTTCGGATATAGGTAAGGGTGGAACGACTTAAAAGTGGCAAATACTGAAAATGTTCAAATTATTCTAAAACACCTTTGTTGTACAAGATGGTCTTCACGGTATGAATCCACTGCTGCTATCAGATATAATTTTGTTTTAGTTTTGAAGGTTTTGTCCAGGATTTCACTGTTGAGTAAAAGACGAGAAGAAAGAGAAGAGGCTATAGAAATAAAGACAAAGATGGAAAAATTCGAGTTTATTGTTACTTATGCTAGTTTTTAGACAGACATTTTGGAAAATCTAAATTTAACATCAAAGTGTTTACAGACATCTGACGTGGATCTAGAAGCCACTAAGTTATTAAATTACATTTTAAAAGCCATAAGTGACACGAGGGAAACGTTTCCTGAATTAAAAGAAAAGGCTGTGGCCCTAGCAAATTCTTGGGGTATACGTCCGAAGTTTAAAGAAAAAAGAAAGAGAAAAGCAAAACGATTTTATGATGAACTAGCTACGGTTAACTGATTCTGAAAAATTATTTGAAGTAGAAGTGGTCAAAACTACCATAGATATATTAATAAATCAACTGAGGTTGAGGTTTGAAAGTATGAATAACGTTTTTAACCGTTTTAATTTTTTAACTCCCACAAACATTTTATCGCAGACAGAAGATGATCTCTCTGAAAATGCCTCTAAATTACAAAGGAAGTATCACAAGGATTTATATGAGCAATTTCCTTTTCAAATTGAGTGTAAAAAAGGTGTTAAAAGATCACATTTCCAAAATGAGTACCGTAAGAGACCTTTCTGACTTTTTGCTTATTAAAAATGAGTGCACAGCTTCCAATGTAGGTACCTGATGTTTGTAGTGCGGTTATTTTGTTCTTAACATTACCAGTTAGTGTTGCCTCGGCCGAGAGTTCCTTTTCTAAATTAAAAATTATCAAAAATTATTTAAGAAATTCTATGTCTGAACAACAATTATCAGATTTAGCTGTTATCAATATAGAGCAGGAACATATTAACACACTCAACATGGACAAAATTATTAACGAATTCGCCACAAAAAATGTGCGACGTGCAAGTCGCTTCTTGTAAACTTTTTAATTGACAAAATTGTTTCTTTACCAGATTACATTATTACCAATGAAATTAAGGTAAGATTAATTTACTATTTATAGCTTGAGTAAATTTATTAATTTTATATGTTTATGATTCTGGTGTCGGACTCTTACACCTACGGCTCTTAATTTTCAAATTCGTAATATACAAAAATGGGTAGTAGATAGTAGGGGGGGGGCATTGTATAAGTTTTGCGGGGGGGCCCGTAAGATTTGCGTTACGCCACTGGGATGATGTCGCACCTTTTTACAACTGAATTGAGTCAATGGGATGAAGAATTGCGGCAGGAAAACCGAAACATCTTATTACTTGTTGATAATTGCCCTGCACATCCGGATGTCCAACATTTGCAGTTTATTAAATTGGTTTTTATGCCTCCAAATACAAGCTCAAAACTGCAACCCATGGATCAGGGTGTTATACATCCCTAAAAAGTTACTACAGACAATTTCTTCTTTTACGAATAATTAACCGCATTGATGAAGGACAAGATCAACACGTAAATTTGCTAGATGCTATAAATTTTGTTGATAAAGCCTGGCAAAAGGTAACGACGGTTACCGAGTGATTGAATAAACAACGTAACAAAGAAAATGATGACTCGCCTGCCTTTATTTTAACGATTGATATGGGCAGATTTCAGGATTGTGACCTTGAAGCTTACATACTTGTGGACGAAAATATTGCAATTACAAAAATTTTAAGCGACGAGGACATTATTCGAGAAACCAAAAATAAGCAAGTCGAAGAAATTAGCAGCGACGATGACGACAAATCGGTTTCGGGGAACGATCTTGCCATTCCAACAGTACAAGAGGCAATTAAGAAAACAAATGATATCCGCTATTTTCTGCAATCGCGTAATATCCCGGATAGTACCTATATTAAATAGTTTTGCCGAAGTAGATGCTTACATCGACAAACTTTATTCGGCTGGTAATACTAAGCAGACAAAAATATCCGATTTTTTAAAATAAATATATATTAAATACATGTTTATCGTTCTTACATAAATGTTTCTATATTTATTGTACAAATGTAGACGATTATGGATAATAAAGTAAGTTTATAATAACTCGCACATTTTTTGTTGTTGTAACTCTTGTAACGAAGTTCGGCTATAACGAACCAATTTTTACAGTCCCTTGAAGTTCATTATAACCGGACTTCACTGTATACGAAATCGAAAATGCTTTAAAAGCAATCAAAAACAATAAAGCAGCAGGAGAGGATGGCATAATACCAGAGATGTTAAAGCAAGGAGGAAGCTTACTATTAAAACAACTGAAAATATTATTAAATGAATGTTTACATGAAGAAAAAATACCCTCGGATTGGAATAATGCATTCCTTATATTACTACCCAAGAAGGGGGATAAAACTAAACTGGAAAATTGTAGACCTATAAGCCAGTGGCGGCTTGTACTAAAGGGCACAAGGGCACGTGCCCACCCAACCACCAAGATAAACACAGAAATAAATTCGCATGTAATTCAGTGCATTATTTTAATTTCATTATTTTAACGAAGGTATCAAATTTTCCTTCCGCACCACAAGCGCGGCTAACAGCCTCAAAACTATTTTCCGGGGCACGCTCTGATTTGTTCCCCATGCAGAGGTGATTCGGTTGGCTATCGGTTATCTTCGCTATA
>JABXWE010007265.1:0-14024 GCA_014611495.1 Limonius californicus
GTTCTAATGGTTTCACGGCTAATACTCACCTCCTGCGCCATCATTCGCAGTGTCAGTCGTCGATCAGCCGCCACAAGTTGTCGGACTTTTTCGATCGTTACGGGGTTTCTCGTTGTGATCGGACGACCCGAATTCTGATCATCGTAAAGGTCCTCCCGACCTTCACGAAATCGCCTCATCGTCGTACACAATTTTCAACATCTTGAATGTCTCCGTGGCCGTTTTCCCCAATTTGAAACAAAACCTAATGTGCTCTCTCTGCTCCATGTTTGACTTGTGTCACATGTGACAGCTGCAGTAACTTGTTCATTCGCATGCACAGCCTACCACGCAAGTTCTGACAGGATGCCGTTTTAGCTATGTATATACGAAAGTTCCAGCTACAATTTGGATATGATTTGGAAACAGTCAGTTTCTTATAGCGTCCGCAGTAGTGCCAATCCCGTTTTATATTTGTCCGACCTCGTATCTAATCCAGTAGCCATGATTTGGATTGGGATAGGGATTGGAATTAGAAATGGAAAGGGTACCTCCTAACTTTTTCCATATACTATTATTCACTGACGAGTCGACACAACCACCGTAGTACAATCATTGTCGCACACTAGCCCTAGCCCATCATGACCGAACTTTTCCATTCCAAAAAAATTGTAAAATATTTGTTTTTGTTTTTATTTTTTTATATTTAATGGGTTAAATAATACTCCAAGACTAAGGAAAAAATATAAGTACACAGTAAACAACATTCTCATTTTATTAATCATCAAAATATAAATCCTTATACTTATTATTATTATTAGTGTATTTCTACTAAAGTAACAAAATATGCTTTTCTTGTGAAACAAATGTCTTTGGCCAAAAAACTTAACTAAAACATTAAAGAAGAATAGTGTACTTATTTAATAAAAGAAAAAATCAACTGGCAAAAAAATTAGGGGGTTGTAAAAACTGCAGGACCTAAGCATTTTACAAATTATGTTTACAATTTTTACACAGTTTGAAGCACATTCCCGACAGGGCGGTTTATGGCATAACACCCACAAGTATAAAGTTTTTCTTTTAATTTTCGGGGGACAGGTGTAGCATGTCTTGCGGTATGGTGGTGCGCAATTCACATTTCAGTCGAACGTGTTTTGCTCTTTTCTCAAGGTGGAGGCCATACTAAACCATCCGCAAGTTGATTTAAGAAATCTGCTTTATCTATTTTAGAACAATACTTTTATGACTGATGCAGGACGTGAGCATTGACACCACTTATATCAAGCAGACGAAAAAAAAAATAACCGTAGATGTTGTGTGGGGCAACTTGTTGAATGTTTGGCATATGCTGGTTGATGCCTCGCTACTTTCTTCATTGTCACTCTGCATCCCCTCGATACGTTCAGCTTCATCTTCACTATCTACCTCTGCCTCCAAAACTGAATCATGGTTACTTACTTCGAGGTAATCTTCAGTGACACTTTCGTCGTCACTAATTTCGTCATCTGCTTCATTTGCCCAATTTAACAAAACATTTTCAAGTCTGGATCACCGTAACGAACCCTTTTTGATGATGTAGGGTAGTCGCTCATAGTCAAAAGTCACAAGAAACATAAAGTAAAACTAAAGCGAAAACTAAAATAGTTACACTTAATATCGCAGCCTGGTCACTGTGACTGCGCCGACATTTTAATAGCGCCTTTGCAAAAAAACAGATACATCAATCGAGTTGGACGCTTGAACGTAAACTGACGATCGGGTCACTTGAAGGTACTGAGACGCACATCGCGCTATATTAAAAAGGGGACAATTTCTAAGAAAATTCATTTTTGCAGCGGTCTTTGTGACCGCACTACAGTGGTTAAGGGTTAAAAAATAAGATGCTCCGCTGCAGTCAATCATCATCATCAAGTAAGTAAATGGAGAGTTAAGTGACCTAAGAGAAACATATCTTTGAAATTAGTTTTCGCAGATTCTAGTTCCAGCATCGACACAGTATTCAGCGCAACGTCTGTCGTGCAATGTTTTATGGACTCCAAAGAGTTTCATTATGAAGTCAATTTTTGGTAATCATTCAATAACCACAGTACTTGTCTCTTTATGAGAAGGAGTACAAATGTCTAAAAATTTTAACATTATGAAGAGTTGAAATGGTCTACGTTCGTATACTGGATTGCCATCTCGTACACAAGCTGTTTAATAATGGTCTCGAGTTCTTGCAGAAGACTGTACCTTTTACACTGCTTATTTTCATTACAATGTGATGTTAATAAAATGGTGCCAACTGATCCTGTTTGTCTTAAACAATAAACCTCAACTCGTTGTATAACAAGAATTTTTTTAGAGCTAGTGGAACAGTTTCGAAGCGCAGAGAAGGGGAAGTATTTCTTACAGTTCTAAAAACCGACTTGAATGCGACCACACTGCGCTGTTTAAAGTTAGTCATTACATCACGTTTAAAAAAGTGTTAATACTGTTTCGTGATTTTCGTAGAAACTTTTAGGTACAGCTCGTATAACTAACAACGCATAGTTCAGGTTATTTAACACCTAAACCTTAGTAATCTTTTTAAAATTCAAATTTTTGGGAATATCCAAATCTCTCGAGAACAGAACACTAAAGTGGTTTGCACATGCAAAACGCATAGATAAGGAAAGGTGATCGAAAAGGATACCACTGCAGTAGTCACCAAGTGGTAAAAATGAAGAGGAAGACCAAGAATGGCGTGGAAACATACATCAAAAGGCAATGTAGGATAGAGAATTACAAGCAGGAGAGTGGGACAACCGCAGGCTATGGCACCAGAAGAGGACGAACTCCTGAGGGGGAAAAGCTAAGAAGAAGAATAGGTCCTAAGGTCCTTGTAAGCGGTAGTCGTGCATGGAAATTGAAAACTTATGGGTTGAATTAACTGTAAAACGGAAAATGAAACACCAGAAGACAGTACCGATATGTAAAATAAGTCAACTGGGTTTAGTCCTTCTGCATTTAAAGTGTAAAAATCAATGAATAGTTGGAAAACTGAAAATCCTGGAAATACAACTATAGCAGAACTTACGATGGATTGCGGCCATCATCTGCTGCTATCCAGACTAAAAGGAAATGGATTCAAGGTCCTCCAATTGCACCATGTGAATGTTTTACATCTTACTTCGGTAATAATGTTTTCAACGGGACAGTCCCATCTTAAAGTAGTGTGTCGCGTTGTCCCAATTAATTACATCGGGACGGACGTTTGTCCCGTTTTTTAACAAGAAATAAAATTTTGCATAATTTTTCGCGTGTTACGAAACTTTCAAAATGTTTGTAGCAGATGATATGACATGTTGCCCTCTATGAATTTTTTATACAAAATATAAAGTCGCCAAGCCAACCAATCAACGCACACTAGAACTAATTTCAGATTGGTGGTGCTACAGCTGGGTCTCGTTCAAAATTCGCCCGGACGAACTTACTATAATTTATGAACAAGCCCATGTGCGTAAAGATGTTGCTCTAGTGCTGGGAAATCCCCTGTTAGCTTAAATTTATACAATAGTACTGTAGTGTTTACGTCTTAATAAACTGTCAAATAGTAAATAATGTATTAATGTAAATCTAACTAAGCCATACCGAAGAGCAAGTGCACATTTAATGAACAGTTCAATCTAAATACCTTTTTATTAAAAATAAAAACAGTTCTGATAGTGATGTGAAGTGCAATAAATGCAGAACCGAGTTTAGTGTTTCTCATGGCGGAGGATCTGATATAGAACATTTAAAGTCGAAAAAACACAAAACTGCTGATACGACGGTCGCAACCAGTAGTAAGTTTACTACTGTTTTTAATCAACAACTGTAACAGGTTTCAAAATAGCTGTTGCCGAAGGTAAGTGGGCATTTCACTGCATTAAAGAAAACCATAGTTTTAGATCGAATGATTGCACTTCAAAAATGATTCAAAGGTGCTTCTAGCCAAAACATTATTCTTCTACAATGATAGAACTGAAATTACAGTAAGAAAGTGTTATGTTTGTTTGATTTTGCCGCTTCATAGGAATTAAAGTTTTATTTTAAGTGCCGCTCGTAAGGCAATTACTATTTTATTATTTTCAAAGATTAACTAATGGTAGGCCATATTCAAAACTTAATCGAACACTTGACATGTATGTTTAGTCTGCTTAATGCCGATAGAAAACAGTTCTTGGAATTCTTCGTTGACAGAATGGCCGCAAGTTCCACGTGGTAGATTTTGTTCTAGAATTCTTGCGACATATTTGGCAATATGGTGAAATATCCCAGCTGTTTGAAGATTCGCGTTGTGTTTTCTAGTCGATTTAACACCTTCACTCGACCCGGTTGCTCGTTACCATCTCGGAGCCGATGACAAAATAAGGCAAAAAAAAAGAGTAAGCTCTAGCTTCTGCAAGTGAACGAAAGTGATTTTGTGGAATGGAGTTGGTGGCAGCGCACCTGCTTCTCGAAGAACCTAGGAAGACCCCAGTTGTGTCGTTCTCTCTACTCCCTACCGAACAAAACTAAGGTAGGGCAAATTGTTAATTGTGTTGGGAAAACTTGTTGTGGGTTTCATTTTATTGGACTAAAGTGCTGAACCTTTTTTTTATGCAACGCAAAGCGACCTTCAGTCGCCAGTGGCCATGTTTTTTCCTTGTTAACTGTAGAGTGTAATTATAAATTGTGATTTTTATAAACTCGAACGTCAACCTCTGCTCAGACCTGTGGTTAGGAGAGTAAATACCGCAAGCTAGGGGCGGCGAGCCTCTTGTTCGAACGTTCCAACTACCCTTGTATTAAACCATAATTATTACCAATTTGAATGTAATCTTTATTTTTGTATTGTGTGTCACCAATTTCAAATAATAGAGCTATATTTGTCTTAAAATTCACTATATCTTTTATTTCTGTGTATGTTTATTGTATTGTGTGCATGAACCTTGTAAGCTTTATATACAGGAGGAGACACAATAAAGGTGAGTCCCGTAAGCTGCTCGCTGCTCGGCCTTCCACGAGAACCTGCACTCAGCTGTGATTTGGAAGGTGGCGTCCGCTAATTTTGACCTACTCTGTACACAACTAGGTACGATTTCTTTCCCGTAAACGTTTCTCATGAACCAGCCCTACTACCCTGAGTTTAGCCGAAGGCCTTGACGGAAAAGCTCGTTTGGCCCGTAACAAACTATGTAATAGCGTCACATTATTGACTGATGCATCCAACTACGGAAATTTGAAACTTTTCCCCGTTTTGATACGATTCTTTTCACCGTATAAGGGAATAAAAATGAGAACATTAGATTTAAGATCTCTACCTGGCTAAGCATATGATGTGGTACAGTATTTATCTCACATATTATCTTCTAATATAGCTACCAACATCGCATCTTTTCTGGAGACAATACAAACAGCACCCCGCAAATAATATGTTTTCCAAACTACAAACATATCTTGACAGAAATTTAATTGGGGTGGGTTGTAATGCTTATATTGTCCACAACACACTAAAAACTGCTAGTGATTGTTTGCCAACACATATTGACTGCATAATTGTAAAAATATATTCTATTTTCTATATATACAAAGCGAGAACTGAAACATCTTGCGAGTTTGTCTAGGTTGAATATAAAAATATTAAAAAATATTCTTGGTTACAGCAACAGTTCACTTCAGCTTGTAATTGAAAGAATCTTAGAATAATTGTTTAATGGCCTCGAGTCAAAATAAATCTCCTAAAATTATTCCAGATTTCTTTAAAAATCTGAGCGCACTGAATTTCAGCTATATAGCTACACCTCCTAAATTCATAGGCTCGCTTATTCCATGAAACAGTTTTAAAAATGCAAGGCCACAAAGTTTCTGCGGTTGAAATTATGACCGCAATATCTGACCTTAAGAAGCAATCACTAACCAGAAAAGAAATGTTATTTATATCAGTAAAAGCTAAATAAGAAATTGAAAAGCTAGAAAATGATAATTGAAGTGAAAAAATATATACATAATTTTTACGACACTTGTTACGAATATCTCAGTCTATGGACTACTGATTGTGAAAAATTAAAACTGTTGGAATGGTGTTCATTAAAATCTAAAATAAGTTGGAATGAAGTGGAAGAAACCATGAAATTGTAGCAAAAATCATTTCTTCGATATGAATGATGATGGAAAATTATTTTCCAAATTTATCCTAGTAACGGGACACGTTATTATTGAAAAAATAGAGAAGTGGAATGGAAAAAAACCGCAACTAAACTAGGTTAGGTAGAAGTTTTCAAATATTTCAAAAATAATAATTTAGAACATCAAAAAATGACAAAAATTATCGAATATATACTACAGTGGTGTGAGAAAGTTCTGCATCACCCAAGAAAATAATTATTTCTTGAAGTTCATTTTTGGCAAAAATTACTTTTAAATATTTGATTTTAATGACTATATCAACAACTTATATGCACCACCCATAAAAATAAAGCTACGTATTTGAAAATTTGCTAAAATACTGTTTTGTTATTGCGTATGAAATGATCACTATTTCCATTAAAAAAAATGAAGTGGTTGTGGTGTTCGTCTACTGTCTTTCACCAACTAGCTTAGAAACAAAACAATATCTAGTAAACATTAATTAGTAGTTTCGAGATTTTTTACATTTTGTGACAGAATTAATGTTTTAAAATGCCTCCAGTAAGACAACGTAGAAATTTGAACCACATTTCCGATTTTGATAGAGGTCGAATTAGTGGCATTAAAGAAGCTGGGCTTTCTTTTCGTGTAATTGGTAGAAGGGTAAAGCAGGACCACACTACTGTTGCACGAATGTGATCTGCTTGGTCAGAAGAAGGCATTCAGCGACATCGTCCAGCCGGTAGACCTCCACGTAGCAGAAATGTTCGTGAAGATCGACTTCTTCGAAGAATGGCTACACGAGACCACTTTCAAACAACAAGGTCTGTTGCTGTAGACTGGATGCGAACTCTTTACCGCCGCGTGTCAATGGCAACAATTTACAGAAGAATCTCTTCTTTTGGACAGCGTCCTATTGTCCATTCCAACGGCTTCCTTTAATTGCACATCACAAGGCTGTTAGGCTTGCTTGGTGTCAAGAGTGGCAGCATTGAAATCAGCAGTGGAACGACATTGTCTTCAGTGACGAATCAAGATTTTGTTCAGTTCAGTCGTATTACAAGAAGCACCAGCAGAAAGTTAGCAGGACCAACAAGTTGCTACGCGGAAGAATTCCTGGAAGCCAATCAGAGCATACAAAACCCGCGGAAATCTCAAAACCAATATGAAATATTTTTCATCATAAACAAGGCGCTTCCAGTCGTGAAATAGCTATCAAAGTGCAAGCAATCAATCCACAGTTATTAGAGTGATCAAAAAATACTCTGAGACGGGATTGAAGATAAACCCCGCAGTGGCCGTTAAAAAAAACATCAGTGAGAGATGACAGTGTAATGCGGAAGAAACGTCTGTAGACAGAAGTCTTAATTCGACAGATTTAATCAAAATATGGTCCGAAGCTACTGGTGTAAGTGTATGAATTTCTACTTAAGACGCAGACTTCTTAAATCTGAACTTAGAGGTTGCAACACCCGGAAGAAACCCCCCCTATCAGAAAAATAAAAGCCTCCAGCGTTTGAGATGCACAAAGGATCATCGCCATTGGGCCCCAGAACGATGGCAGGTATTATTTAGTGACGAATCTACCTTTAACATTAACAATTATCTGCTGAACGTGTTGTAGAGACTGCATGTTGTATCTGGTATGATGAATGCAACCAAATGCATTGCCGTCCTACTGGAGAATATGCTGCCTAATAGAAAAGAGATATTTTCTGACAAAACCTTTATCTTTCAAGATGATAATGCTCCTTGCCACAGAGCAGAGGTTGTTCAATCTTGGATGTCCACCAATAAAGTTAAAAAGAATAGATTGGCCAGCACAATCCCCGGGCCTGAATCCTATAGGAAACTTATGACAGAGGATATATAATTTTATTTCAAGAAAAATCCCACAAAAAATTGAAATTAATCGAATCATTAATTGACGCCTGGTATCATTGCATTACGAAGGAAGAATTAGAAAAACTGGTGTATTCTATGCCAAAACGGTGTGTTTTATTTATTAAAGACTTAGGATGGCCTATTAAGTACTTAAATAGTTTAAAACTAATTTGTGTGAATTGTAATAAACGTTTAGGTGTAGACTACATTGTTATATATAATGTACAATTATATTAGTTTTTGTATAAATTTTATGTATCGAATCGTTTCCGCTTTTTATGAATCATCATTTGGGCTATTATTATTACTAGTATTGTGTTTAAGTACCTTTATTATATTAGCAATGACGAAATGAAAAATATTTGAAAAAATGGTTTTAAACTGCAATTTACCTTATTTGTGCAACTTATGCAGAACTTTTTCACACCATTGTATGTTTTCCAGGAACAAATGCATGGGTGGAAAAAGTGTTTTTAGCTAACTAATAGAATATAGGTTCCAGCAAAAATCCAATTATCGGTAGCAACCTTAAGATCAATGGTGGCAACAAAAATTAACTTTGAGGAGATGTATTGTGTGGAACTTCACAATTTTCTTATTCATAAATAGTTTTCGTAATTTTATTGTTAGGAACTTATAACATTATAAGAATGTTTGTTCTTATTTTTCTGTTAACATTGTCATTAGCATTTATAGTTTATTTTATGTAGCTTAGATTATTAATAAACAACCGCTGTTGTGCTCCTTTTCGTGTTATGTATATTATATAATTGCATAGTACCATTTGTTAGGGTTTAATTATTGGAAGCTGAGAAAAAGTATATAATTTAATCAACCCACAGTTTTTAATCAATTAAGGACTTGTAGTGTCATCTTCTATGTTCACTAATTGATTTTAATATTGCACTGTACCTATCACTTTGGAAAATTGTTTTAAGTTTGTTGTTTTGATAGACTTGTTATTTACGGTCATATGAAATAACATTTTACATTGTAATTCTAATAAAACCAAATTCAAAGTAAACATGACATGCATATCCAGTTTGTAACATTTTTTAATGCATATCGTAATACTGAGTTTATTTAAAATATTTCCTATTTGATGTAAGATTGTAAAGAATTTTTCTGGCACAGGGCCCTACGTGGGTTCTATCTGTAGGTTACGATATTGGTTATATATAAGAATTACTGCTAATCGGTTGCTTATAGTTATAGGTTTAAAAATGAAAGTAACTACTCCTCGTTTTACAAATTTATTTAGCACCTAAGTTGATGGTTTATTTATTTCTACAATTTAATAGTTCACTATAAAAATGTTCCTAATAATACAACAACTAACAGGTTCTCTTTGCACAACATTCAGTATTAGTCCTTGAATCTCTATTGCAGCAAAAAAAGTGTTTAACAACGTGTTCTTCCGTTAATAACTTTAAGGTGGAGCTGCGCCTCTACCAACCATTTTAACAAGAGGTTCCAATTGCGTTATAGACTCTTTTACTTCCTGGGGAACGAAGGATTGTGCCAAAAGATATTTGAAAAGAGCCTTCATGAATTCGCCTTTCGTCTTAACGTCACTCCAAGTATCAAAATTTTTTATTTGATCTCTTGTTATATTGGAAATGAATTTAAAGAACTTCTTGAATGCTAGTTTAGCCTCATTCGATAAGGACTCTATGTCCAAAGTGTCAATGAATATTTTGGTTAATTCAAAGTGTTTCGTAATTTCCTTCTTAGTATATAATTCCAATTCCGTTAACGATTCTTGATAATTTAAGTAATAAGTGAATGCTTCGGTGGTTTTAACATCTAGTTTACTGGCTGCTATGGCTTTTAAAACCATTTTAAGCAAGAGTTTTCTGTCTTTATAAAGAGATGCATCAAAATTTTTCAGCAAAACATGAATGTCTCTCCCACTTAAAACAGATTTAACAATTTGAAATTTTTCCTTTTCTTCATTATCTACGGGTTGAGGTAGCAAGTCTATTAGGGTTGTGTAATTAAATTTAGCTGCTTCCGTTGTTGTTGACGTATGGTTTCCATAATGTAAATAATAATTAAAAGCTTGTTTAATATTAGCATCCGTATTGATTTGTACGACTTTGTTTAAGACTAGATTAAGAAGTGCTTGTTTATTGCTATAATCCGAAATTTTAACGTCTTTAAAATAACTTCTTATTTCCTTACTTCTTAAGAATGTTTTGACTGTATTGTGTTGAAGTGTTTCCATTTGATTTTGTGGTTGAGGTAGGAAGTCTAGCAGTTGTTCAAATGGAATAATTTGTGTCATTGTTTGTCTATAAAGAGGGGGCTTTTCTAGTAGATTACTTTTAGTTGTTTCTACAGAGCGCCTCTTATGTGCCTGCTGACTGTTGCGTTTCGTAAATTGATGATAAATAGTTTGGGCCGAGCCAATATCATTTCCAGCCAAACATTCCTGACACTGGTATTGCTCAAAAAGACTTTCGAAGTGTCTAATAAGATTTGCTATAGTTTCACATGAAAGTTGCTGTTCTGGTTCAGGAATAGCTGCTGTTATCGTTACACTAGGTACACTTCGAGGTTTTTCCGTAAGTAATCTAGCTTGGCATCTCTTAAAAATGGCCTGTACAATAAGTTGCCCGAGCTCCTGACGTAAGGGACATTCGGATGGTAAAGTATCACGCAGGGAAAGTAATCCAGCGATCATGCGATCGAATTCGTCTAAATGCTGGAATTTGGTCAAATAATCCATTACAGGTCCAACGTCCAACTGCTTGCTGTAGATCAGTTCACATAGTTTGTTTTTTAGAAGCAAAAGTTTGGACGAGAAGAGTGGTGGTTGTATTGGACGTAATAAATCCATGAAAGCTTCTTCGGGTCCTTGGAGTTCCATGCCTTGACCAAATCCCGATTCAGAAGGAAATGGATACGGGAGATCTGGTTGGAACTGCATAGACGGATCTATAGGTTGATAATTTAGGAAGTTGAATGGTCCTGCCTGGCTTCTACAATGCCGAATCTGAAACAAATACGCCATTTAAATTTTTATGTCTGGATGGGGTATGCAAGAAATTGTTATTTAACAAATTCATGTAGTTTATTAGCTAAAACAATTTTTCAAATATAATTGTGTAATATGAAATAAGTTAAATTATTACAAGCAAAAGTTTCTTTTATCTGATACCGATATATTATCAAGGTTATAGTAAGTATGTAGAAATTTCAACGTTTATTACCATTTAAGCGTATCATACTATTGTCATAGCCAGAACAATGCTCCTCATGTTTTTCATGCCGTTATCAGCTTAATTTGGTCGTTGTCATTTTGATTTGATAATGTAGGCAAGCAGTTTGTGTAGCTAAATTAATACGATTTAGTGGGAATTATGTTATTTTAATGTAAATGTCAGGCTTTGATGAAGTATCTCAAATTCAAATTTCACGCCGTTGAAACGCAGTTGGTAAACTTCTTTATCTATCCGTTGTTTAAAATGAATTCTTGAAATAACACCGTAGCCTATATTTAATTAATGCGTATCAATCTTTTTATAACTTGATTAATATCATTGTTTCATAAATTCGTATTTAATTTTAGATATCTATGTAATAATAATAGCTTGTTGATAATTTGTTAAGTAGTACTTTTAGAAAAAAATATATCAAAGTTGTTGTTAAAAATGGTCAGTTATGACTAAATGGTACTATTCATTTTTCAGAAATCATTAAGTTTATTTTTTGAATTACAAATAACATAAAATTTTGTTTGAGAACTGCTGATGATACATAGAAAATGCATTTAAGCTGTAGAAGGTTATTACCTAATTGTAAAGTAAATCCAAAGTGGCAAACACGTAAAAACTGGCTGGCTTGTCTGGCTTGTGATAACAACAACCGACTGAATAGAAATTACTGGCCTACCTAATAGTATTGGTTTGTGGCAGGTTATAAGAAATTTTTTTTTCTATCGTACTCTCCTTTGCATAACATGTCTTTGAACTCAAATTTTTTTTTATTATCCTACTCAAACTCAAACGATTTTGGGTCAAATTTTCACTTATTATTTTCTCATATCTTAAGGGTCCCATTGCCAACGAAATGTTTTTTCTAGTTTGTATATATTGTAATCTACCATCGGATTTAATATTTGTACCTATTTCTGATACACCCTGTATATATATAATGTTGGTTTTGAGATTTTCGCGGGTGTTATATGCTGTGATTGGCTTCCAGAGAACCGGTTCTCGCCAAAAACAAATATATAAAAGTAACCAACAACCAAACACAAAACCACCTCAACAAAATCGGAACAAAGCGCAACCACACGGAATGGTCAAGAAGTATATATAGCCCCAGTGAAAACGAACTTCAACAGTCGTATTACAAGAAGCACCAGCAGAGAGTTATCCGACAAGACATGAAGATGGCAAATGTGATTTTGCCGAAACGTCGTCAAGACCACCACCCCGTTCCATCCCAGGACTAAGATAATATATATATATATATATATATATATATATATACATACATGTTATTTATATGTTGTAAAATAATGGAATTTATTCTGCACAGTTTATTAAGTTTTTGCGATAACACTACTACGTTTAAAAATAAATGTTTAATAGGATATTCAAAATAAGCTTGAAGATGCCTTTAGGTTATACTGAAATATCGTTCGGACAGAGTTACCGTATGTACACAAATATGAGACAGCGTTTATTGGTTTATTAGCTGGTTGATTTTTCAATTTATAACAATTACGGTAATTTCATTTAATCAACAAACAGCATTTAAAATTATATAAATGTTTATAGGGGGTGACCACGAGATGGGGTAACAGCAGGTAACTGTTATGTTTTTAAACCTGTTATTTTGAAATTTTAAATTAAGTTAGTCTAAACGCGCAACTTTAAGTATTTATTAACCTTAGTTTTGGATCCCGGTTTGGCCGGAACTGATATCAACTTTATGTTTTTAAATGCAACTACCTCTGTTTCTTTGTGATAATCTTATTCATCGTAAAATTTGCAATACATTGATACACAATGACATTTCACTTTAAAATGGCCGAAATATTCAATTGTATTAAAGAATTTTAAATGCCCACTGATGATATTTACAATTATTTATTTTGAAAACAAAAGAATTACCAACTTTAAGTGTTCTTCTTTATTAATTTGTTTAAAACATCATTGTGGCAAGAATACAATTTAAAAAATTGAGCAACAGAACTTTTCAGGAGTTGTTTTTTTAAACCCCTACTTACTTTTATTGCACTTTTTAAATTTTCATTTTATTTGTTCTAATTTAATGTCAATAACATGCCTGATTATTGTTAAAATAGCAAGCAAAAATATAATTGTAAAAACTTACGTTTCGTAATATCAGTTTGTCATACACTGATTTTTATTTTTTCTACCTATTTTACAATAATCAGGTATGTTATTGGTACTAAATTAAAGTAAATACAATGACAATTTAAAAAGAGTAATAAAACTGAAGCAAGATAATTAAAAAACAAATTATTGCAGTTTCAAAATTTCATATTTTGTCTTCTGGCCCCAATTAAGTTAGCCAAATTAATAATAATGAACATCTGGAGTTAATCACCCCAACTTCAGAACCAACGTAAAAAAATTATTGTGAATATCATTAGTGGGCATTAACATTTTTTATTTAACAATTTTGGCCATTTTAAGCTGAAATGATATTGTGTGACATATCAATGTATTGCAAATTTTACGGCAAATAAGATTATCACAAAAACAAAGGTAGCAGTATTCAAAAATATAAAGTTGATATCAGTTTTGGCCAAACTGGAAGTAAAAATTCAGATTAATCAATATTTAAACCTGCATTTAGTCTAACTTAGTTTAACATTTGAAAATAATAGGTTTAAAAACAAAAAAGTTACGTACTTTTACCTTATCTCACAGTCACCCGGTATATATATATATATATATATATATAGTTATATGTTTTTAGATGTTGCTGGTTGAATAAATGAAATTACTATAATTGTTCAAGATTACCGAATGGTGTTTGTTGCTTCATTAGTCCAGAATCCTTGACAT
>JABXWE010007266.1:0-10649 GCA_014611495.1 Limonius californicus
GAACGTATGTGTATGGGAAACTTTTCTGTAGTAAGTACTTACATAACCTGCAAATCTTTGGAAGAATTAGTGCTAATACATAATCCTAATATTAATGATTTTTTTAGTATTTCAAGAGCTGCTTGAAGAGCAACAGGAAACTACCACGCTACCAGAAAAAATTTCCCTACAAAATGTCTATTGCGAACACAGGGTGAAAGTTGTCAAGTCCTACGAAATTACTCCTAAAACTATTCCAGCACCAACTACTAGCAACAGTGCGCATTGTTATTATAGAATACTACTTTATACAATATGTTCTGTAACAAGTATACTGTAATAATAAAAATATGACACTTTCTCAATGTTCCGATAAAAATCTCCCATAGTTGTCAGGTGGTATAAACTAACCCCCCCTTTTTTTTCATTCATTCATACTACCGTTCCCCTACGGATCCGCTTTCGCATTACTTCAGGGGGGTGCGGGCGTCCCTTACACACTAACCATTCATGCAACATGCACCCTAAACTTAACTAAGCGAAATGCGGTCGCCCCAGTCGGGATTCGAACACCCCAGCGGACCGACTGCATTTTGCTGTGGCCTCGAGTGGCAACGCGTTTCCGCACTACTCCATCGAGGCCTCTATAAAGTAACCCCTAGGATAAATGTACCTCAAAGCGTTGTTGCGTCTTTGAATATAGCTTATCTTGTTGGTTAGGTATCGGCTAAACTCTTACTGGTTAACTACCACTGGATCTAAACTATGAAGGACAACACTTGTCGTAGTTGGTAGATGATAATGGAAACGAGATTATCCAAATAAAGCCAGAGCCTACTAGACCATTTTAAAAATTTTAATTTCGTCTAGCGAATTACAGTAAATCGTTTATTATTTTTTTTCTCAAAAACCGTGGCAGGTACGAAAAAACTACAGGAGAACAAAAAGATTCTAAACAAAACAGGAAACTGATTTTGTATTTTGGAATTTACCAGCGGTGCACCACAAAAAAGTTCAGGGGGAGAAAAGGGGGCATGACCCCTGAAAAAGTATCGCCCTGTAGATTCTCACAACCATTTGGCACGCCCAATGATGTAAGCCCTGCAGCGTAACCTGTATTACAAATTTGAGCTAAATATTTTAAAAACTGCAGGAGCTATAAAGAAAAAACTAAAAAAAATCTTGAAATTTCAACACCCCGTAGATCAGTAACGAAGCGTTTGCGGACCTATGTTTATATGAACTTTTAGTCATGAAATAAGCCAAAGAATTACCTCCTTCCGTATGTACATGATATTTAGGAACACCCTGTATACTGCAATATTGGTAAAATGACTAAAAATAAATACAACATTTTTACGTTCGAAAACTGTTAATGTTACAGCAACCTGCGGTTGGTGAGTTAATAATCCTCCAGGTAGAAGAATCCACCCACCCCCAGGTAAAATAACCCTTTGCCTGGTATGTTAATATAACGAACTCGTTACACCAGTTTGTTTTTCACACAGGACTGTATTTTTTGTTACAACAAAAAACTCCAGGGAGTACCGTTATAGGTATCTGTCTTTATTTAACTGTAAAATAACCGTTTGACATAAAAAATATTACTCGTACTGTGTGGTATTTTAAAATAATCTGACTCGTATCAAAACAGTTGCATTCCTAATAATTCTGCTACCATACTACACTAACGTTGCAAACTTGCAAGGTTATTGCTTGTAGCCCCGTGGGTTTCCTACACAGCTCACTAAATTCTTTACAAGCGATAAGGGGCCAAACTTACAGCAGGTAGCTAAGAGTAGTACCTGCTTTTGAAGCGCATTGGGGTAGGCTTTGTGAATTTCTGAAGAGTGCAAAGCACAGAAACTAATCCCAAGCTTGCAGAGCAGTTATTTTCCACAGATGCAGGCTTTTTTGTCGAGGAGCGTTCGATGAACTTTTGAAGGGCAAAACTGACCTGACGGTGGGTTTTATTTGACCACCAGTCATTCTAGGATGATGGTTTTGCCTATCTTTGCTAAAATCTCTGCGTGTTCCTTTTTGGCGTGGATGTATTTGAATTCTCTTCAATTATGTAGTACGAATATATAATAATTCTTTGAAAGAGTTTAGAAACCGCTAACTCTTAAAAATTTCGGTTTCTAAATATTTCTCGGAGTTGTTTTCATATGAATATACAGAATGTTTTGAATACATAACTTTTAACAATATAGAATTATCTTTTAGAAAAAGTAAAAATCTTGATTCAGTTACGATTGTTTTTTCAAAATGTCTGTATACTACATTCCTGTAGTTTCACAAGTTACATTCTTACGAATATATCCAATTTTTGACAAATTGAAATAAATAAATTGCTTTATTATTATTATTATAATCATATTCCCTTTTACCTATTCGGTGTCGGGTTTACATTTTACATTACTTCATACATTTTGTTTTATATATTTACATTATATTTCATTTCGTATCTATAAATTTTTTCCATTCTTTTCTGTTTTTGCTAAGGTTTTTGCTTCTTCCCGTGTTTTTCCTCTATCTTGAAGTATTCTGCTTATATCTTGATTCCATGTTTTTCTTGGTCTTCCTCTTTTCTTCTTTGTCTGTGATCTCGCTTCGTATACTAATTTTACTTGTCTGTTATTGTTCATTCGTTGTATCTGTCCCCACTAACTAAGTTGTCTCTGTTCGATAAAGTGCGTTACTGGTTTTACTCCTAGTTCTTCCCTTATCTGTGTATTCCTGATCCTGTCCTCTCTGGTCACTCCCAGGTCTCAGGTATTTAATTTCCATTGCTTGTATTTTGTTTTTTGTCTGTTTGAGAGTTTCCACGATTCGCATCCATAGGTTAGTACTGGTCTATATATCTTGTTAAAAACTTTTATTTTTGTCTGCTTAGCTATTTCTTTTTATTTATGAATTTTTGGTTCATTGCGTAGGATAGTTTTATTGTTTTGTTGATTCTTTCACTTATTTCCGCTTCTTGTTTTCCTGTTCTCTCTAAGGTTACCCCCAAGTATTTGAATTCATCTACTTGTTCTATTTTGACATTGCTTATTTCAATATATGTTTTTATGTCTTTATCTCCTATTGCCATTATTTTCGTTTTGTTTATGTTTATTTCCATGCCTTCTTCTTCCATTCTTTCCATATGTTTAGGTTTTCTTGTAATTTCTTTTCGCTTCCTGCGGTTATCACCACGTCATCCGCGAATACTCCTGCTGTTATCTCTTTCCAGCTTTCTATATCCAATGAATAGTTTATTTGCTTTTTGTTCACTTTTCTTGATAATCCCATCCATATGCACATTGAATAAGGTTGGGCTTAATCCTCCTCCCTGTCGTAGTCCCATTTCTGTTTTAAATCCTTCTTATTTCATGTTATTCTTTATTATATAATTTGTGTTGTTTTTATATAGATCTTGAACCACTTTCATTGTTTTATTGTTTATTCCCTTTTCCTTAAGTCCCTTCCATACTTTTCCTCTCGGTACCGTGTCGAAAGCTTTTTGTAGATCTATGAAAGCTAGGTAAATATTTTATTTTGAGGTTGTTTTTTCTCTATTCTCTGCTAGTTGTGGTTCTAGGATTATCTTTAGTTTATTATTGATAATTTGTTCGTATATCTTCACTATTGTGTTCAGTAGTGTTATTCCTCTATAGTTTTCGCATGTTTGTTTGTCTCCCTTCTTGTGTATCGGTTTTATTAATGCTACTCCCCACCCTTCTGGGATTTTTCCGTTTTTCCATGCTTTGTTTATTATTTCTAGAAGGGTTTCTCTCCCCGCCTCTCCCAAATTCTTTATCATTTCTGTGGTGATTTTGTCATTTCCTGGTGTTTTGCCGTTTTTTAGTTTTTTTATTACGTTTTTCAGCTCATCAATTTTTATTTCTTCCGTTTCTTCTTCTTCTCTCTGGTTTTCTATTTCGGTTTCGTTTGTATTTCCTTCATTATTTTGTCTGTGATGTCCCAGTAGTTCCGTAAAGTATTCTCTCCATCTCTCCATTATATCTTTTTTATTTGTTAGTATTTCTTGATTTTTATTTTTTAAGTATATTTCCTGTGTTGTTGGATTGTTTGTTCTAAGTGTTTTTAGTACCGTATAGAATAGTTTCTGATTTCCATTACTATCTTTTTCCATTTTATTTCCGAAATCTATCCATGATTTTTCTTTTGCTGCTGCTACTATCTCCTTTACTGGTGTTGTTTGTTTCTTATATTTTTCATACTATTGTGGGGTTTTGTTTGTTAAATATTTTTTCCAATCTTTCTTCTTCTTAACGTCTTCTTTAATCTCATTGGACCACCAGGCTGTCTTCTTTTCCCCATTTCCTTTACATATTCTGCATATCTCTTTTGCCATCTCTATTATTATCTCTTTGAATGTGTTCCATCCTTGTTGTGTGTTGGCCTGTTTTATGTTTTCGGATTTAGCCTGTATTTTACTTTCCGTTGTTTGTAGATATCTTGCGGCCATGTCTTTATCTCTAAGATTGTAGCTTTTTTATTGTCTTATGAGTTTCTTTTTTTGTTGTAATGTTTTTTCCTATCTCTTTGTCTCTCTGTTTTATTTTTCCTATCAGTAGGTAGTGGTCGCTATAGATTTCCGCTCCTCTTTTCACTCTTACGTCTAATGTGTTTTTTCTCTCTTGTTTTTGCACTATTATATAATCAATTATTAATTTTTCTCCTCTATTTTGTTGTTCTCTTATATATTTGGTTGGTAAAAAAATCCAAATAATCAACAGTCTCAGATTAAAGTCGGCATTTATTCAATATATATAGTATAATATATTCTACAATATTTTATAAGCGTATATAATAAATTATCTAAACCTAATGGTGTGGTTGATGGCTCTAACAAAATCTTCTAAAGATTTGTCACCTGCTACATATTGGTCGCACAATGCATGCAGTTGGTTGTGCGGAGTTTCGTATCTGCGTAATTTTTTTCTGCGGGATAAGACACCTTCTGAGACACTTTCTGCTGGGCTAATTTTGTTTCATCAGCAGCGATTTCAAGTCTCAGTTTTTTTTATTAAAACCCACACTGTTGGATGATTGTGTCCAACTATAGTGGAAAAGCGATTGTTCCACCCCTCTACCAGATTGTTGGTTCTGTTTTCCGCTGCGAGTGTTGTAGCGTGGACATTCCACGTTTCTGGAGGAAACAAAGATGGAATATTCCTTAACCTCATAGGCCCTACGTTACGATTTCCTGTTCGACGAAATGTTCCTGTAACGTACGTAGCATCAAAATAATCTACTAATTCTGCTGCTGTTGCAGACATAATAGTCCGTATATAAATCATGCCCCGACGTACATCTTCGAGAGGCAAAACGCAAGGCCGTCCAGCACGCCACAAAAAAAATTAAACTCTTCACTTTCCCTGTATGTTACTTCTAAACCCAGTGATTGAATTTTCCGGTGGGTACTCTGGGTTAAGTGCTAAAAGCAACCTCGAATAACGATTTGATCACCTAGGTAAACTTTTGCAGCTTGCATCATAGCACGTTCGGAATCCATGTTTATAGTTAATGGATCTGGATATAAGTTTCTAGTAGCACATTTTTCCATAATAACATGGAGCATATCTTCATACATATTTTAACTCTTGCATTGTAGTAAAACGTAAACTGCGGTGATAAATACCGTATCAATAGCTACTCATATTACATACAGTTGTTGGAAGAGGCTTGGAGCTAAATGAAAATTTCGAAGAAGAAAAGTCGAAGACTTTCATCAGCAGCGAATATTACTATTCTTTCTTCAGAATCCGTACAGTGATGGAGAAGGAACCGACCATATGGATCGCCGGTTGTACACCAATCTCCTAGAAAATAGATAACATTACATCTTTTTTGTCTTAAAACAAACAGGGATTACTTATTTTCTAAGTGAAATAATAAAAAAAGTTTCCATATGATGCAGGTTGCAAAAGAGATGCAAAAAAAGACAGCAATAATAAATACCTTCAACTCGAAGATCAGTTAGTGCATCCGGATTTTTTGGGTTATTTTTAGTTTTCTGATTTCTTAACGTTCTTTTCGCAGGCTCTTCGATTGGCATACGGGCTTTCGTTGTACAAAACAAATTAACATCTAGATTTGGAGCATTAGCAAACAATGGTCTATATCTTGTTAATGCTAGGTGCAATTAAGGGTGAAGAAGTACAAAACTCTTACTAATGACGCGTAATGACCCCAGTAGGTGAATGGAAAGAAATTAATCTTTAGATAAACATTTCTTAAAAGCTATTAAAGCTTTCTGAAATCCTGATTCCTGACTCCTGACTCCTTGGTAAGTTCAGGTTTGGCTATTTAAAATTATAATCACTTCATTTTATAGTTTGGTTTTTTTTCCTGAATTTTTTCCTTGGATTTTTTTTCCGGGATTCTTTTTCTGTGGATTTTTTCCTTGGGTTTTTTCCTACCATCCAGTGACAGTGTAAGACGAAGTGTTAAGGCTGTTATGAGGCGACTCAGAATTTTGTATAAAGTGTTCTTACAAAATTCTGTAGATTCATGCCCCAAAATCTACAGTTCAGAATCTGTGTAATATCGAGTCGCAAGCAAGCAATTTTTACCCACACTTAATATATGTAACTTATAAACACCAAAGAACGTACACCCAAGAACACAGCAAAATTATACAAAATGCCAATTTAAAAAGATTTGTGGTTATGTAAACAATTATTATGAAACCTTAATAGAATTCTACATTCTCGACATGATTATTTTAACAGTTGTCTCATAGATGTCGACGTAATCTGCACTGATTTTCGCATACTCATAGACAGCATCTCTCACAAAATTACAACTAATGTTTTAACTTTATACTCATAGCATCAAGCGGAGTGGAACAAGAAATTTTTACCAACTTACTACGAGTTTCTAGTTACTTCTTGGATACACTGTATATTTTGTGTGACCTTGAAATTGGAAAATTCATATACAGTTTGTGTTAAACTAATTGCACTTAATATAGAAAAAAATAAATTTAATATCTGCCATTTAAAGTAAAAATTTGCAGTTTTTTGTAGTCATATTCATATATTGGTATTTATTATCTTACTTGCTGGAAGAACAAAACCGTTAGAAACATTGTTAAACCAAGCTCTGAAATCTTTTTGTTTCTGTGGATTATTTGACAAGTTTGATCAAAATTAACATTACAATGAAATCGATCAAAAATTAACTTTTGGAGGGGTTTATGTTTAAATTTTGCTGTGTATCCGTTAAATTCTTGTCCCATGTTTAACTGTAAGTAAAGAATTTGTGTATTTCTGTTCAAATTTTCGATTAAATTCTGCCCTGGCGTACGACGTTTGTCATGTAATTCAAAATGTTTGTGGTAATACACAGAAGGTTAAATTTAAACGATGCTGAAATTGCGAAAAGTTCTTTAATATATTTAGAAGAAGTACTTTTAAATTTCAAAGAGTCTTCAGTGTATATTTTTGTTACAGTATGGCCTTGGTTTCCAATGCAAGCCAATCGCAGTCTCCATCAGAACGATTTTCAGAGTACACAATGTCTTGCCTAGGACCACCAGGTTTTCCCAATGGCACGTCATCTTCTCTACCTCTCAAGATACCATCACATACATCACCAGAACCTAACTCTGTAGACACTTTTATTAGTGACCTGTTGCAGGTGAGGAACCTCTGCTAAAAATAATAGTATAAAATTGACATGGTGGTTAGGATGTATTAAAGTCCATGTAATTCATGTAATTATCTCAAGGTTAGGATATATCTGTACCTAGTCTGATTCCAATCATCTTTATAGTATGATACACCATATTATAGCAAGCTGATGAGGTATTTGTATTTAGATTTCCATTCATCTTCATTTTATATTGTACTTCAAGGTTTGAAGATATCTGCATTCGAGTTACATTCATTTCTGTAGTATATTGTACCTTATATAACTTTTTATCATGACCATGAAATATATGCACTTGGTTTTCATTTAGGTTTATCTTCTAGTATATTTCGTGTAATTGTCTAAAGGTCTCGCGAGATTTTAGTTTCAATATCTCGTACTCAAGGTAATGGATGTGCTGTTTGTGTACGATTCGCATTCGTCTCGTGTTGTTAATATGAGCTTCATGTGGTTATATTATGGACATGAAAAACGTAGGGTGAATTTCCGTTTATGCTCATATCACAATATATTTCATAAAGGTCATGAAATATTTTTGTGCTAGATTTCTATTCTCTTTTTCCTCATCAAGACATAATCCACAAGCCAAATTTTCTTAACATAATGAGGGAGTACCCTTCCAAACTTATATTTAGCGATCTACAATCAGTGTGTATTTAAAAAACATTTCGATTTCTGATATTTTCAGGCTGTAACAGGAGATGACGTTCCTATCTGTTCGAGCTGTGAAGAAGGTATCTCTGCGTCATCCCGATGCCGAGACTGCAGTGAAATGCTCTGTGATCCGTGCGTGCGTGCGCACCAACGCGTAAGAATAACCAAAGATCACAGAATTGTAAGATTTGCGAAAGATGTGAATAATATTCCCGATTCCCTAGGCTCAGTAGGGTCATCGCAGGTTTGTAGTGCCAAATATTAAATTAACCTAAAATATGCTACATTCACGTACATTTAGGCGAGCAATAGCCCGTGCAGTTCTGGCATAGGTCTGATCAGCAACTTTTGTGACCTCAACCATGAGCCCAGGCTCTACTGTGAAACTTGTCTATCAGCCGTTTGCACTGAGTGCACGCTGATCGATCATACCGGCCACCAGCTGATGTACATCCAAGATGCGGTTGAGTCTGCCAAAACAAACACCGTTAAACTAGGTGTAGAAACTAGAGCGGCCATTGCGGCTGTCCGCGAAGCCATTGATAATGTGCAGCGCCGATCTGAAGCAGTGGAAGTACGCACACATCAAGCTGCCGTCGAAGTGCGCAATGTTACTAAAAGGTATGTGCTAAGTAATCTAAAGTTTGGGAACGTCCCCGTCTCTTTACTTAACATCAATGTCATGTTGTTTACCGTCAGTGTCACAATCCTTACCTGCAACCTCGACTCACTTGCCGGCAACATTAATTACCATCAACATCATGGTATTTACATTTAACTTTACGGTACTTACCAAAATGTCACGTTACTTACCGGCAATGTCTCATTACTTAATTGCAACGTCAACTTACTTACATGCAATGTCAACTCTCTTACTTGCAACGTCAACTTACTTACAGGCAACTTTGCTTTAATTACCATCAGCATCATGATACTTACATTCCACTTCACGTTTCTTACCGGCAATGTCACATTACTTACCTGCCACGTCAACTAACTTACCGCCAATGGCACATTAATCACCTGCCACGTCAACTTACTTACCTGCAAGGTCAACTCCCTTACCTGTAATGTCAACTACCTTACCTGCAACGTCAACTTACCTTAATTACAATCATCATGGTACATATATTCCACTTCACGTTTCTTACCGGCAATATCACATTATTTATCTGCCGCGGCAACTTAATTCCCACCAATATCACATTACTTACTTGCTACGTTAACTTTCTTACCTGCAACGTCCACTTACTTACCGCCGATGTCACATTACTCACCTGCCACGTCAACTTACTTACCTGCAACGTCAACTTACTTACAGGCAATGTTACCATAATTACCATCAACATCATGGTACTTACGTTCCACTTCACGTTTCTTATCGGCAATGTCACGTTATTTACCTGCCACGGCAACTTACATCCCACCAATATTACCTTACTTACCTGCTACGTCAACTTCCTTACCTGCCACGTCAACTTACTTACAGGCAACGTCAACTTACTTACCGGCAACGTTACATTAATTACCATCAACATCATGGTACTTACGTTCCACTTCACGTTTCTTATCGGCAATGTCACGTTATTTACCTGCCACGGAAACTTACTTCCCACCAATATCACATTACTTACCTGCTACGTCAACTCCCTTACCTGCAAACGTCAAACTTACTTAGAGCAATGTACTTTAATTACCATCAAACATCATGCGTCTTACTCTTCCACTTCACTCAACGTACCGTGGCTTACCGGCAATGTCACATTACTTACCTGCCACGTCAACTAACTTACCGCCAATGGCACATTAATCACCTGCCACGTCAACTTACTTACCTGCAAGGTCAACTCCCTTACCTGTAATGTCAACTACCTTACCTGCAACGTCAACTTACCTTAATTACAATCATCATGGTACATATATTCCACTTCACGTTTCTTACCGGCAATATCACATTATTTATCTGCCGCGGCAACTTACTTCCCACCAATATCACATTACTTACTTGCTACGTTAACTTTCTTACCTGCAACGTCCACTTACTTACCGCCGATGTCACATTACTCACCTGCCACGTCAACTTACTTACCTGCAACGTCAACTTACTTACAGGCAATGTTACCATAATTACCATCAACATCATGGTACTTACATTCCACTTCACGTTTCTTACCGGCAATGTCACATTACTTACCTGCCACGTCAACTAACTTACCGCCAATGGCACATTAATCACCTGCCACGTCAACTTACTTACCTGCAAGGTCAACTCACTTACCTGTAATGTCAACTACCTTACCTGCAACGTCAACTTACCTTAATTACAATCATCATGGTACATATATTCCACT
>JABXWE010007268.1:0-48100 GCA_014611495.1 Limonius californicus
GATTTGTACCCGAATTGTGCCGAGATATACGATTTCCTTTCTCTCTCGCTGTCATAGTGAGACCGCACCTGCTACCGTACTTACTCCCGCAGAGGTATTGTATTGCTACCGTAGTTGCTACCGTATTGCTATCACATTGACCACCGTTTTGCTACCGTATTGCGATCATATTTGCTATCGTTTTGCTACCGTATTTGCTACTGTTTTGCTACCGTATTGCTACTGTATTTGCTACTTTCTAATTTTAATGTTATTGCATTATACCTTTTGTTATGTTTACATTTTTATGTTAAGTTTCCGGCCCGTGTGAGGTGTATGTTTGGTTGCATACGATTGGGATTTCGGTGCGCGCTTTGTGACCTTGTTGGTTTGAATTTCTTTGCTTCCTGACATTTAGGGAATTTTAAATAATTTTGTAAGTGTAGGTGTAAATTTGGAATTTCTGAGGCGGGGGAGTTTCCTGTTGGAGAGATTCTTGAGGACTTCCTTCTTGATTGTCACGGTGTGCAGCTGTTTTGCTAGTAGTGTTAGGTTGATTAATGAAAGATTTTTATATCTGCGAATATTTCGGATTCAGTCAATCATCCGGTTCTGAAAGAGGATTTATGCATTATTTGGTTTAATATTTTGGTGGTTGAATAAATTCTCGAGGGTTTTATTGCCCGATTAAATACATTACAAGTACCCGTCTATTACGGTCGCCGCATGGTTTCGTGATAGTCTAGCACGCTCTTTGGCCCGTATCTCTGAAGCTGCCTGTGGACCACTTTCCTGTAGCCGATCTTCATTATCTAGGATCCTCGACTAGAGAAGAGTTTGTCTGTTTTCGGAAGCCGTATTCGACCTTGCTGAATTACCTGCCCGTTCCTGAAGAAGAAGTCATCTTCGTAAACCTGGGGAACGATAGCCTTCGGTATGGCTGTGATCAAGCCGTTTGGACACTCTCAGAAGCTCAGGTTAGACTTTATCACTTTGTTATCCTCGATCGTTGTTCTGGATAATTGAAGGACGTGGGGTCGTCCAGAAATTTATGTCCGTGTATAACCTAGAAGAAGTTCTGTCTGTTATGTGTTTTGGTCTGACTATTGTGAATTAGTAATTTTGTATTTTAATCTTTTATTTCGGTTATCACTGTGTTTAGCAACAAATTATTTAGTTCACTTACCGTTATTTATCAACCTGTGTAGCAGAAGTATTCACTTACGTCTGTTTTATTTTATTGTTTCGAAAAAAAGCTCAGGTCGGGGTCACCAAAACATTGTTATCTGGGTTGAATTCCAGACTCCAATACAAAGATTAAAGCATGCTTTAGGGGAACGTGTTGGTTATTTAATGGAAAACCGTAACTAACTAAACAATAACAGAAACATATCAACCGCAAGCAAGGCGACCCGATAAATGTAGTGCACGCGTACTACAGTACTCTATGAGATATGTATAAAACAGCTGAATTACTTACTTGTCTGAAAGAGTAGAATGAAAGGATTAAATAAACACATTAAAGCAACACTTGTAATAATTATTGAACTACACGTATGTAACAGACAAAATTAGTATCTTACATATTCTGAACATCTAAATAAACGAACGAGGCGAAAACAAAGCAAAACATACTATCTATTGTATGATAAGGACCAATACCTGGACCAGGAAAATTGGATTATGGAATTTTGTGGGTGATATTAACCCAGCATTTGCCTATATGACCCAGAAAAACCACGAAAAACCTGAGTCAGGACAAACGACCCGGAGGTTCGAACCCAAGACCTCCCCAATGAAAGGTAAATGCTCTACCGCTAAGCCACCTTCCTTGTTGACATTGTTGACAACACCAGTAAGCCAGACAGTGATAACCACTCAGAACACATTTACCTCATTTGTGAAGGGTTTGGTCGGGACAATGAGCTACGGATTTGCTGCACCGTTTGTAAAAGATGGGCAAATGAAGAATGTAGCGGCCAAACAAAAGGCAACGGCTATTACTACGATTTCTGTCATTAGAAGACCATTAGGTATTTTATAATATATTCAGTGGGCAATTACGATCAGAGAAGCAATTTCTATTTTTTTTAATTTTGATAAATTTTTTAGAATAAATGTTTTTTTTTGTTAATAATGTTTTTATACACCTTCTTCCATATGCTTCGTATTTCAAAAGTTTTAAAAATACAATAACCATAAAGACAGGGGCATCTAAAGTTAAGTGATCGCCTTTTGTCGACTCTCCCCTACATTAGTGTGCAGGGATTTCCAGTGTTTGTTGTTGGAAGTACGGATAAGAATGAAAGTTTTCACCCGTTTTGCATAGGATTGGCAAACTCAGAAGAAAAAAGTGACTTCAGCGACTGTTGTTTGAGGCACTAAAGAATAACATTTCAACTTTATTCTCGCATTACCTGCAGACAGAGTTATTGGTCTATGATGCATCGAAAGTCATTCAGAATACCTTTGTAGAAACTTTTGATCATGAGATTACAGTAAGGATGTGCTGGGCACACGCGAAGAAGAAAATTCTAACCCGCGTACAACATGTTACAAAGAAGATGAGTTAGAAGGAATTCCTGAATAATATCGCTTATTTGCATTAAGCTACTGATCCAAACATCTTGAACTTGGCAGCCGAAGCATTTTTGAAAAAATGGGAGAATGACTCCAGTTTCTTTAAATACTTCAAGGAGCAGTGGCTGCAGCAAAATCCCAATTGGTGTTTGGGTGCTCACCTGGGTACTCCAGCCACAAACAACGGAATGGAATCATTTAATAGAATCATAAAAGGCGAACACACTCTGCGTGAGCGTCTTGGATTATCACGTTTTTTGATCGTTGGTACTGAGATGGTGAACCAATGGTCTACAACAGCCGAAAACAGAATTTTTGCAACTTCGCCAACCATAACTTTAAAACACTGGACGGAATCATACCAGTGGGCGAATATGCCAAAGAAAGTTATGTTAACACGCAGTGATGAGACCTTTAATTATTACAAAGTACCTGGTGAAAGGGCTGAAATAATCAAAGAATTCAAAAACAAGTGGGATAACTTCAACGCCCACAAAGAACAGTTATTCAGCAAATGGGAAGTAGCCTTGCCTAAAAATGGCACCTGGATATACGGGAAGTGTACCTGTCTCACATTTTATGCAGCAGTATGTATGCAAACATATTATGGGGCTAGCTACCAAGGAAGGTGGCTTAGCGGTAGAGCATTTACCTTTAATTGGGGAGGTCTTGGGTTCGAACCTCCGGGCCGTTTGTCCTGACTCAGGTTTTTCGTGGTTTTTCTGGATCATATAAGCAAATGCTGGGTTAATATCACCCACAAAATTCCATAATCCAATTTTCCTGGTCCCGGTCTTGGTCCTTATCATACAATAGATAGTATGTTTTGCTTTGTTTTCGCCTCGTTCGTTTATTTAGATGTTCAGAATATGTAAGATACTAATTTTGTCTGTTACATACGTGTAGTTCAATAATTATTACAAGTGTTGCTTTAATGTGTTTTATTTAATCCTTTTATTCTATTCTTTCAGACAAGTAAGTAATTCAGCTGTTTTATACATATCTCATAGAGTACTGTAGTACGCGTGCACTACATTTATCGGGTCGCCTTGCTTGCGTTTGATATGTTTCTGTTATTGTTTGGTTAGTTACGGTTTTTCCATTAAATAACCAACACGTTCTCCTAAAGTTTGTTTTAATCTTTGTATTGGAGTCTGGAATTCAACCCAGATAACAATAGTACCGAGTATCTAGTAATGGTATATCTTTGGTATCAAAATTTAATTAATTGCAACCTAGAGTTGGTACTGAACCCTACTTAAATGATGGCAGACAATTGATGATAGTATGATGAAGTATTGAACAGACAACTATATTTAAATAATTTGGTAATGAGAATTTGGTAATAAATATGCTGATTTGGATAGAAATCTGATTATTTAGCAAGCGGTTAGACTTGCTGGTGACTGTGTATGAATAAATAGGTAGTCGTATTCACATGGTCTAGTAGCAAAAACTTGGTGACTAATTGGTTATTCTGGAGACAAATTCGATAATTTGGTAATCAAAATCGGAATAATTAGGTGACCCATTAAATCATACCCATTGTAATTTAGGTGCCAGATTCAGTTTATAATATCTGTGTTATCAGGTTGTATACATTATTAATCATTTAAAGAGTATAAATATTTTGTTATAAAATATAAATTCCACTTGATTATAAAAATTATCACTTAAATTAATATTTTCAGCTTGCATTGAATACTTATCACTTGACTTCATAGGCGCCCGCAGTAACGTTTATGACCCCCCCCCGCCCTGGAGTTTCCACTTTTAGGCGGTTTTACTAAAGAACCCTTGCACTTTTTCTTCCTCAAATTTATTTATATTTTGCTATCGGATGCTTAGTAAATTTTAGTTAATTTGTATTTACTCATTTGATGTTTACACAAACGGGATTCACAACACTCTGAAGCACCTCGGGGCTGAGAAAGGGTTCTGCCTGTGAGAATACTAGATATAGAATGATTCAGTGGGTGCTTGTTTACCTGTTCGCTATAATAAATTTATAATGAAGAATATTTTTGTTATGGGGTTTATGTTTATTGATTGATAATTGATAAAGTTGATTAAGATAGAAGATTTTTTTTGTTTTAAGAATTATAACTAAATTGATTCTAATTACAGTGTAATCTAAGAGGTAGTAGGTTCATAATGTTTCTGTACTTGTTATAGTAAGTACTTACGTAATATTCGTTCTATATGGCTAGGTTAAAATGGTACCTGGACAAATGAATTGTGTAACGACTTCAACCAACTGAGTTGTAAACACTTTAAGATATATTCAATAGTAAAAAAAATAAGTTAAAAAAATGCGAAAATCTAGGATATGTTAGTTTCAAAGGTGAAAATATACCTGAAAAATCCGTATAATGTCAGAGGAACAATCACAGATTTCAGTGCGCTGATTAATTTAATGTAACTGAATGCCTCTTCAATAACAATCTCCTCTTCTGCACTCTCATACAACAAATCACTAGTAGTTTTTGGTTTATTGCCACTCCCAACAAATAGAATAGTAGTGGCATCTAAAATTCCACAATTTCCATAAATTTAAGATGCTGTAACGAAGTGTTCAGTGGGCGGTATAAATTTTAAATTAAATTTTGTGACCGCGTAGTGCGACATAAAGGCGCTGGTGGCGTTGGCATTTAGAATTTGTACCCATTTCCCACCTTGTTTCTATTATCAATAGGTCTCCCCGCCAACATAAAATTATTAACAACATTTTAAACTGGGAATGGAAGGTATAAAGGCGAGCACCAGCTCCCAAAACCATTAACTTGAGTCCGAACGAGTCGAAGAAGAGCTTCAACCGAGATTCAGCCAGACACCATTTAAATTACATGTTACCAGTCGTATTGCCCTTTTTCAATTCGAGCTACGAACTGTTGTCTGCAAAGTGTGGGAACATATACCTAGCCTAAATCACTTGGGTTGTTTTCCCTGTGAAATTACGCTGTATATAGGACCATTCGAAAAGTTTGGTTTAAAATAGGAATTTGGGTAATTCTCCCTATTCGTATTATATACTTAAACTTCAGAAAAGATTAGTAAAGGTATAATTCGTTTTCTCAGTAGCTTAGGGGTTGTTTTTCCCTCTTCAACGGAGCTAGCGAAGTTATACGTAGGGTTTTGTAGCCTTAAGCTGTAAAAGAATCATTTTACTATCCGATTCAAACCGTCCCCAAACTTTTTACGTTAAATCCCATATTTTCCTAATTTATTACAGAGATCCGAAGATTAACTGAGGGAGTGTATTAGGTAAAATACGCTTACCTAATTTGTTGGCCCAGTTGAGCGACCTGCAGGTGAACGTAACCGAAAACGTCCAGATTATAATTCAGCAAGTTGATTTAATTCACTCCAAAACACCGCGAGTTTAGACGCAGCAAGCCGATAGCGAGAGAGTGTCGGCCGCTGGAATCCGCAACAACTGCCCGCACATGTAAATTCCGATCACACGAAATTAAATAATGTTAGTGTTTTAGAATCCATTAACTATAAAAGATAAATTAAATCAAATGAGAACAAGTTTGGGGCCAGCGAAAGGAACAAAATACATCTCTGGAAGTTGTGCCATTCCAAAATCACCGCCAATGTTATGTGCTTGTATGAAGATAAATAAATTTCGAGGGATTTGTTTTATAAATATATCCAAGGCATCTTAAAGAAGAGTACAACACAATGGTAATAGGTTTATTTAAGAGTATTAAACAGCGTAACATCTTGTATATGGATCGAAAGTAGTTCAAATGACACACTAACCTCGCAAAGTTCAGAACTATGGAGTACTAAAAGAAGGAGACGAATCGCAATACTGTAGAAACGGTCCAAATTTCTGATTGTAATTCAAGTTCCGCATTCTGCCGCAAGGAGCGCATGGTCGCAAGCGCGACGAGTTTAACAAGGAGAGAATACGCCATAAGTACGATTTTAGCGTTTATTTTCGGATATATATGTTATTTAGATTATGTGAGACTTTGGCGCATTCCTACAGTTACTTTTTGTATAATGTAACATTAAAATAGACGAATTTTAGACATGACTTGAATTAATACAAAAAGAAAGAAGGCGGATTTTGAAATTGCGCGCCACCGTACATTGAATTGCCGCGGTTTCAGGTAGTATTCGAAATGTCAACTGCAGTTTTATTTGTATTTATCTAACATAACCTTAAATTTCTTCCTGATTACATATAAGCCCAAAGATGACGAGATACCTAACTCATCAAAACATGTAGTTTTGTACTTTTCAATTCGTGGGGAAGACTTTGCGTTTCTAATTTGTTGCTTTTAGGAAAGACTAGTATAATAAAAATGGAGGGTTTTAGTGTAGGAATTCCCAGAAATCGGCGGGAATCTGAATTTGCACGTGTACAAGGTACACTGAAAACTTAAGACCTACATAACAAAGTAAATTCTAAAAGGGGAGGAAATAAGAAGCAGCATAATTAAGTAATACTATTGCCGTATTCTAGACAACAAACAGAAAACGGAAACGTATTTACTTAAGTTTTACGTAATTGTTACTAACCCGGGGTGCCATGAACAGACTCTTCATTCTTTCATTATTTTTTCTATTTTTTGCTCTCCTCGAAGGATAGCCAGTATCGCACTTCGGCACCAAAACAACTTCTTGTAGGATTCATTGCCCCTTATAAAGAAAATCATATGAAGAATATTTAAAAAAACGAATATTTGATCAAAAATAGCCCGTGCGACCATAAGAACACGGCAAAACTTAGACGCACTTGCGAACGCTACGCTCCCTCGTGGCGAATTTAGAAAACACGAAAAAACAGGAGCGCCAATTGCAGGTATTCGCGTATAGCGATTCGCCTCCTTCTTTTAGTACTCCATATTCAGAACCTCTATGCCGACCGTTTTCCTGATCGGAGACATCCATGCCATACTGTAATACGGGCTGCAATGCAACGAATTATGGACACTGTAAATATTCTTCCAAGTCATTCTAATGCAGGTCGGCCGCGAAGAGTTAGAATACTAGTTTGGAAGAAAACGTCTTGGAGTTTGTAAGTCAGCATCCGTCTATAAGTGTTCGTTCGATTGCCAGAAATTTTGAAACATCCAAGTCTTCCGTGCAAAGAATTTTAAAAGATGATGGGTTACATCCGTTTCATAAACCAAGGATGCAGCATTTGTTGGATACCGACCACGAACCTAGGAGGAATTTTTGAGTGGCTTTTGGAAACCAACATAGCAAATCCAAGATTCCTGGATAAGCTGTTGTGGACGGATAAAGCAACATTCACAAGAAATGGTATTTTGAATACTCATAACGAACATGTATGGGCACATGAAAATCCCCAAGATTTGAAAGTGCAAATCTATTAAGTTCGCTTTTCTACGCGCGTGTGGGCAGAAATAGTCGGCAATAAACTTGTTGGGCCATTTACAATACCCCGAAGACTGAATGCAGATAACTATTTAAATTTTTTAAATGAAGTATTTCCTTATCTTTTTGACGACATTCCTGTTCTGGTTCGGCGTGATAGGTGGGTGCCACAAGATGGGGCTCCTTCACATTATGCGGCATTGGTGAGACAGCGGTTTAATCAGCATTATCCACAAAGATGGGTAGGTCGTGGAGGACCAGTGCCCTGGCCTGCCAGAAGCCCAGATCTGACGCCTTTGGATTTCTTCCTATGGGGACCCGTATGAGTATCAGGTGACAGTTTAATTTTATAACATTGTGAATACCGAAACGACTCTGATTAACGGTTTCGTGAGTAAATTTGGTTTAGCGCATTTAAAATTAACTGCCAGGTGGCAAGCATGATGTTTGTTTATTTAAATCTACAGAGTACAACCGCCGCACGCCGTAGGTAGCCTCCTGAAAACACCGGCGCAGTGCCATCGGGCCGACCTACGACCCAGTACCAGGTGGGTACCTACCAGGATTTTGCAATTTGTTACCTTGTCCGAATATTATTACTTTTATTTATCACATTACAAAATCAAATACATTTTAATTTATTGTAACATCTAAATATAATAAAACCTGTTATAACTATTACGCCACGTGTTATTATGAACTTCTTGCTCTGCGCTAAAACCGGCACCCGTCCCCACGAGGATAGAACTTTACAATTTGAAGGGTTTTTCGCCGGTATGAATGAACATATGCCTTCGCAAATTCTTCTTGTATGCACTTCCAAAGTCACATCTATTGCACTTGAAGGGTTTTTCTCCTGTATGAGTTCTCATATGTTGTTGCAAATTAATCTTTCTTGCACTTTCATAATCACATATATTGCATTTGAATGGTTTTTCTCCTGTATGAGTTCTCATATGGTTTTGCAAATTAGTCTTTTGCGCACTTTCATAATCACATATATTGCATTTGAATGGTTTTTCTCCTGTGTGAGTGCTCATATGACTTTGCAAATTCTGCTTGTGTGCACTTTCAAAGTCACATCTATTGCACTTGAATGGTTTTTCTCCTGTATGAGTGCGCATATGGGTTCGGATGTGATTCTTCTGTGCACTTTCGTACTCACATCTATTGCACTTGAAGGGTTTTTCTCCTGTATGAGTTCTCATATGTTGTTGCAAATTAATCTTTCTTGCACTTTCATAGTCACATCTATTGCACTTGAAGGGTTTTTCTCCTGTATGAGTTCTCATATGGTTTTGTAAATTAGTCTTTTGCGCACTTTCATAATCACATATATTGCATTTGAATGGTTTTTCTCCTGTGTGAGTGCTCATATGACTTTGCAAATTCTGCTTGTGTGCACTTTCAAAGTCACATCTATTGCACTTGAATGGTTTTTCTCCTGTATTGAGTCGCATATGGGTTCGATGTGATTCTCTGTGCACTTTTTCGTAGTCACTCTATTGCCTTGAAGGGTTTTTCTCTGTATGAGTTCTCATAGTTGTTGCAAATTAATCTTTCTTGCACTTTCATAGTCACATCTATTGCACTTGAAGGGTTTTTCTCCTGTATGAGTTCTCATATGGTTTTGCAAATTAGTCTTTTGCGCACTTTCATAATCACATATATTGCATTTCAATGGTTTTTCTCCTGTGTGAGTGCTCATATGACTTTGCAAATTCTGCTTGTGTGCACTTTCAAAGTCACATCTATTGCACTTGAATGGTTTTTCTCCTGTATGAGTTCTCATATGTTGTTGCAAATTAATCTTTCTTGCACTTTCATAGTCACATCTATTGCACTTGAAGGGTTTTTCTCCTGTATGAGTTCTCATATGGTTTTGCAAATTAGTCTTTTGCGCACTTTCATAATCACATATATTGCATTTCAATGGTTTTTCTCCTGCGTGAGTGCTCATATGACTTTGCAAATTCTGCTTGTGTGCACTTTCAAAGTCACATCTATTGCACTTGAATGGTTTTTCTCCTGTATGAGTTCTCATATGTTGTTGCAAATTAATCTTTCTTGCACTTTCATAGTCACATCTATTGCACTTGAAGGGTTTTTCTCCTGTATGAGTTCTCATATGGTTTTGCAAATTAGTCTTTTGCGCACTTTCATAATCACATATATTGCATTTGAATGGTTTTTCTCCTGTGTGAGTGCTCATATGACTTTGCAAATTCTGCTTGTGTGCACTTTCAAAGTCACATCTATTGCACTTGAATGGTTTTTCTCCTGTATGAGTGCGCATATGGGTTCGGATGTGATTCTTCTGTGCACTTTCGTAGTCACATCTATTGCACTTGAAGGGTTTTTCTCCTGTATGAGTTCTCATATGTTGTTGCAAATTAATCTTTCTTGCACTTTCATAGTCACATCTATTGCACTTGAAGGGTTTTTCGCCTGTATGAGTTCTCATATGGTTTTGCAAATTAGTCTTTTGCGCACTTTCATAATCACATATATTGCATTTGAATGGTTTTTCTCCTGTATGAGTGCTCATATGACTTTGCAAATTCTGCTTGTGTGCACTTTCAAAGTCACATCTATAGCACTTGAATGGTTTTTCTCCTGTATGAGTGCGCATATGGGTTCGGATGTGATTCTTCTGTGCACTTTCGTAGTCACATCTATTGCACTTGAAGGGTTTTTCTCCTGTATGAGTTCTCATATGTTGTTGCAAATTAATCTTTCTTGCACTTTCATAGTCACATCTATTGCACTTGAAGGGTTTTTCTCCTGTATGAGTTCTCATATGGTTTTGCAAATTGGTCTTTTGCGCACTTTCATAGTCACATATATTGCATTTGAATGGTTTTTCTCCTGTGTGAGTGCGCATATGTCTTCGGATGTCATTCGTCCGTGAACTTTCATAATAACATATATTGCATTTGAATGGTTTTTCTCCTGTGTGAGTGCGCATATGTCTTCGGATGTCATTCTTCCGTGCACTTTCATAATAACATATATTGCATTTGAATGGTTTTTCTCCTGTATGTGTTCTCATATGTTGCAAATTAATCTTTCTTGCACTTTCGTAGTTACGCACATCGCATTTATATAACTTTTCTCCAGTATGAGTTTTAACACTTTGTTGCACGATGCACCTTAATGGAGGGTCTATTATTACATGATCTTCATTATTACTAGAGATTTCAGTTTTTATATCTAATTCTGTATGTAATGAGTCCAATTTATTCGGCCAATCCTTATTATATTTAACATCATGTTTTAAATCACAAGCTTCTAAAGGCAATTCCGATGTCTGCAGCTCTTCTTGTTTTACTGTAACATATGTGCATGTTTATATGTGCGTTACTAAATATTACATAAGTATTTAAACTAGTACAAAATCATTTTAAAAAGACGATTAAGTTAAGCCAATTTCAAATAACAATTAAGAACTAATTAACATTTACCACACATCATTAAATTACTAATATTTGGTCAATTTTATTGGAAGTTTTCATATTATTACAGTTGCTACAAACTACACGGGCGAGTATTGTAAAAATACCAAAACTTTCTTATCTTTCTTTATCTTTTTTGAAGGAAAACCCTCTTTTATTAGTATTTACTCCTACGTGCTTGTGCTATCTCACTTAGAATTGATTTTAGGTGTCTAATGCAAATTTGTTGTACTGACTGACGAAGCAAACAATCATGGTGTACCACGATTTAATCAATTTTATAACGAAATGAAGGTGCAGACTCAAAAGACAATTTAGAGAAGATATACGAGTAAAGCTAAAAGAAAACTAAAAGGTGAACTAAACACAAACAACAGTGGTATAGTAAAATTAATAGAAAATGTCCAACCAAATCAAACAAAAATAAACAACAAATTAGCCGAACAGGACATAAGGTTCAATAATTTCGAAAAAGAACAACAGAAAAGAAACGGAGTACTGCACGGTCTTGAAATGGAAACAGCAAACTATTTTGAACTGGAAAAAATAGTCACAAAGCCAGTAAATAAGAAATTGAAAGTAAAATATGAAGCACGGGACCTGGAAGCGATCCGCCCACTAACAGTAAGCACGATAAATATGAGACATAAATATCAAATGTTTGAAAACAAAAAACTACGCAAGGGATCAAAAATAATAATACATGACTACCCGAAGAATATCATACATGTGAGAAAATACTTACTTCCATTAATGTATTAGCTCAGAGAACCAGGAAAGCACGCAATAATCTAATACAGCGCACTGATCGTCGAAAGCAAGAAATGGAAGAAAATTTTATATAACAAGCAAAAGAAATACTAGAACAAACTAAAGAAAAGAAGAAAGCGAAAAAGAGCCGCAGATTTATTAAAACTTTGAAACTTTTTCTTTTCTTTAAGTGATGTAGTGCCAAAATGCATGGACTCTCACGAAAAAACAACGGATCCGTTAAATGTTTTTGAAAGGAAAATCTTAAGACGAATATTAGGAGCAGTGAAGGACAACGGAGAATGGCGGGTAAGATACAATCATGAAATATAACAATATTTAGAAGAACCCCCAGTTGAAACCATCAAAACTACAAAGGCTGCAGTGGGCGAGGCATGTCATAACTCATAAGGATGGAAGCCACAAGAAACCTAAAAAGAGCTTTCAACGCAAATATGGATGGAAGGAGGTCGGTACGCAGACCACGGAAGAGATGGCAAGATGAGGTCGACGAGGACGCTAGAAACATTAAACACCCAAAATTGGAGAACATACGCATTAGATAGAGAAGAAAGAGGAGGCAAAAGATGAAGTAGGCCAAGGCCTGGCTTGGGCTGTAGCGCCAAAGGAGAGAGGGAGAGTGCCAAAATGAGCACATTATAAAAATATTTTTAAATATACAGGGTAACTCGCTAGGGCGGAGCACCTTCAAGGTTTTTTTTTTTAAATAGACCGCCATGTATATTTTTACATTTTTCAATTCGGCGTAAAATTGTTTTTCCAACCATATCCTGGTTTTTAATTTTGGTTGAGGCGTTGCCGAGCTTATCTAAAAAATGTGAAAATTTTGATCATCACAATGTTTAACAAATTAAATCGGTGCGTGAATATTGCGTTTAATTGAGATTGCTTATTTCGCAGTTACGCAGCCAAGTGATGTATGTACTAAAACGATACCACCACCAAATATTAATTTTACTATACATGGTGTTTTTTTACACCAGTGCAAATTTAACTTATTTCAAAGAGCGTTTCTCAATTTTTTTTTTCAAATGAAAAATTATATATATTGTTATATTTATGAATTGTCACGTTAATTTCTGCTTTTTCATTACAAACCGCTGAATATTTAAAAATATTTTTAAAATTAGCGCATTTTGGTACTATATTACTAAAAGAAAACTTCCAAATGATTTTATTTATGTCAATAAGGCACTAATGAACAACCCTGTATAAGGAAAAAAAAGAGATGATAGAAGAGTTTTACAGCCATTCAGACAGAGTTGCAACAGCAAGACTAAAAATAGCCAAAACAAGACTATCCTAATCTAGTTTACGCAGCAATATCTTCGGCTAGAGAGGAAGAGACAGAAAAGTTCTACAAAGATTTAGAGGAGCTAATAGATCGAGAACCAATAATGTCAAATTATATTCTAGTAATGGGAGGTTATATCAGCAAAATGGGACAGAAAGAAAGAGGTGACGGGACTGTAACAGGTCCATATCAACATGGATTTAGAAACGAACCAGGAAGGACCCTAATTAATTTTGCTGTAAAATATAAACTTTATATTATGAATACTGTTTTTAAAAGACACAGCGGCAGGAGATGGAAATGAAAATCGCCAAACGGAATGTACAAAACGTACTTGACTATATTCCTAGCTACAACAAAGAAATGAATGTAAAATACAGAATGGTACGATCTGTGATAACCATAAAAATGGACAAAAAACTACAAATGTTTAAAAAAGCAAAGAAATAAATCCAGTTAAATACAGAGAAACTCTTTAAACAACTTCAAGACAGAAGACGTGCAAATGATAAAAGAAAAAGAGTACAACAAATGTACAACCACGTAGAACTTACACTGAGAAAGCCAAGGAAAAATGCCCAAGGTCAGCAAGAAACTATCAAAGAACAAAAATGGTCAGACGCAACGAAAAAGGCAATAAAGGAACAGGCAGAGCAGAAGAAGAGATCAGGAATATTAAATAGAATCGAATGCTGCGAAGTAAACAAATTAACTAAACCAGAAATAAGAAAGGACATTAGAAAATTAGAGGATGATGAAGTGATGAACAATGAATGATCAGTAATACAAGAACTAAAATTAGTCATAAACAAATTAAAGGACGGGGCATCAGGAGGTGATGGTATAACTAATAAACAGATTAAAAATGCAACACCGGAAATGGTCCAACTCATAAGAATATTGTTCAACAAAATCCTAAGAAGAGAAGATCTAGTATCCCGATGGAAAAAATCAATAAATAATATTGCTATTTAAGAAGGAAAAAAGGAACTCACATAGTATTACAGACCAATCAGCTTATCCCCATGTACATGTAAACTTTTCACTACCATACTCAAAAATAAGATCAAAATTAAGTTAGATCATAACCATAAATTTACCGTTCGTATCCAACTCACTCTGAGATAATTCTTCGTTGATTTTGGTTTGATGCCAGACATCGCATGTAGATTCTGTAAGGTTTGATAGCGAAGTCACACTGCTAACATCGGGTTTAACATCTTCATTCATATCAGCTACGCTATCCATGTCGATATATACACGTTCTGCTGTAGTAAACAATTCAGAAGTACTAAAATGTAATTGTATAAATATAGGAATATATCTCACCACCTTTATAGCAGAAAAGAGTAATAGTAAAAAATATTATTAGTGCTAGTCAAATACTTTTCTAACAACGCTTTGTTATGTAGAACAATTCGGAGGTCTGTCAAAATAATCTTTCAAGTTAGGTAAGGTAAGAATTGATTATGTCATTTGAACTAATTTCCATCCTTATACAAGATGAATCAAAGAATAGTGTACCAACTATTGATGCGAAGGCGGTGTCAACTCGGTTAAAACAGTTCACAGATTAAATAAAGCGAAATTAAAATTTTGTAGCTTGAATCTTATCTCAATTTAAATAATATGTAAGAATAAGAATAGAGTTGGCTTTCGTTGAAGTATTTGTTATAGGTACAGGATGACCATCAACATTTGGCTGCTTAAAAGTTTTGCAATCCATTCTTCCGTTATTATCTCTTCTTTCCATATCTTGTTTAGTGTACCTCGAGGCATTTTAACAATTATTTGCGCTCTCGCCTTGACTAACACCCCAATGATATTGTCGGTATTCGTAGCATTATTAGTTTTCAGTTTTTTTCTTATGGCATTTTTTATTTCTGTTGTTGAAATTACTCCATTATTCAGATTCAGCCGATCAAATTTCACATCATTATCGTCCATAACTTTAATATCGTCACCGTTCTCGTCTTATTTTGTATACATTTCCTTATAGTATTCCATCCAGCCATCGACTATCTGCTTCTCCGCTTTAAATACCTTACCATCCCTCTCTTTTACGTGCATTGTTGACAGAACTGCTTTTTCTGCCATTTTTCGTGGTATATAATATAATGACTTCATATCATTCAATCTTACAGTCTTTCCTCTTTCTTAAGCAATTCTTCTGGTTGTCTTTGGTCTTTCCTTGCACTCTCTTTTATTTGTTTGTCTTTAATCCAGCACAGTTGATCTAGTTATTCTGTTCTCTTTTATCTAAATTCCATTAGAATTTTTTTAATTTACCTCTTTCATCGATTAAGCCAGACGTATTGTTTGTCATCCATAGTTTTTCATTTCTCTTTCTTGTTCCTATTATTTTTTTCTGCTGTCTTCTTCATACTTTTTTTGTATTATTCCCACATTTGTTCTATGTTTAGTTCATCCAAATTTTTACCTTCGTCTGGTCTTTGCTTCAATCATGTCTTTTTTTGTTTATAGCCAACTTCATACTTACAATCCACGTAGAGTAATAAGGAAATTTGCTGATTGTGATACACAGGAAGGAAGAAATCATCCAATGGCGATGCTTCCGCTTTGCTTTTTGGGATCACCTCCGTCGTCTTAATCTGATTCGAGCAGATCCTTAGGCCATTTTCTTTTTAATCTTCTGATATCTTGTGGCTCTTCTGAGAGTTATTAGATGTTGGGGGTGTTTTCATGTCTTGGTAGCTTTTTGTGATATTTTTTGGTTAAATTACGTATTTCTTCTGTTATGTAATGGATACGTAGGTCCGCATAGAGAGTTTGATTAATTATATATCAAGGGGCGTCGGGCATAATCCTCAACATTTTGAACTAGAAACTTTGTAGTATTTTTGTGTTCGATGGTTGCCAACAGTTGAATACCATACGTCCAAAAAGGTTTAATTATAGTTTTGTAAAGTAATACTGTATTTTATAATGAGAGTTGTGAATGTCTTCCAAGGAAACAGTACAATTGCTTCCTTTTTTCTTTGCTTGGATGTGAGCTCTCCATGTTAATCATTGGTCCAGATGAAGACCCTGGCATTTCACATTTGTATTTGTGGGAATGGGGTGTTATTTGTACACTTGAGGGCATCTAGCGCTTCTGTTGGCGAATGTGACTTGTATAGATTTGTTTTCTTTTATCGTTATCCTCCTTTTCTTAAGACATTCGTTTAAGCTGTGTAAGTGCTGCTGTAAGTCGTCTGATGTTTCATATGGGTCTTCGCTCGTTGTTAGTATCATCGTATCCCCTGCGATTGTGGAGATTATTGTATTTCCGCTCGTGGGTATGTCGGCTGTAGGTATACAGCAGATACATAAACGGCCCAAGCAAACTACCCTGAGGAACACTAGTATGGATTTCATAGTAGTCAAGTGTTATGTTATGTCATTGTTGTGCTTAGTTCGATAGTATTTGTCGGACAGGTAGGGTGTTAGGAAAATTAATAAGGACTAGGAAGGTGGAGTTTAATTTTGTGTAATAGCACTATATACCAGAGACGGTCGAAGTCTTACGCCGCATTTATAAAGACCCCCCCCCCCCAAGCAGTAACTACGTCGTTCTTCTAGGCATCTTGTAATTACGTTAACTGTTCTGTGTGACTGCCGAATGGTTGAATGTCTTTCTCGAAACCCAAACCGGTGGTCTGGTAGGATATCGTTTATACAGATGTCATTTTTTAACCGGTTAAAGAGTAGTTTTCCAAATAGCTTGGATGCTACCTACGGGCAGCAAACTTAATGGTCCGTAAGATGTTGGTTGCTTAGGTGATTTTCCAGGTTTGAGGATCATAATAATTTGCGAGAATTTCCATATTAGTGGATAGTAGGATAGGCGTAACATTCCATTAAAGATAGTCGTAAGCAGCAGCAGCAAAGTTTTTCTGGGTAAGCATTTAAGCATTTGACCTGTGATCAGGTCGCACTCAGGAGATTTATGATTTATAATACATTTAATTATTTGTTGAACTTCTCTAGGGGAGAAGGCTTTTATTGGGGGCAAGAGCTGGCAGGGGATGTCTAGGAACACTTTGACTTTGTTATCGTTGGTTCCAGGATATAGTTGAGTGAGTTTGAAAATTTGAGAAAGACGTTCAGCTAATGTATTCGCTTTTTCTTCGTTTGATCTTGTCCAGCTACCGCCTTGTTTTATTATTATTATTTTCTTACTGTTCTGGACCATTGCTTTCCTGCTATCCCTCTTATATCGTCCTCCCATCTCTTTGATGGTCCTTCGACATTTCTCTTGTCAGGTCTTGGTCTCCAGTGCAAAATCATTTTTGTCCATCTGTCCTCTGGTCTTGTTATGTGACCGGCCCAACCTGATTTTTGTCTGGCTACTATTTCTGCTATATCCCTTACTCCCGTTCTTTCTAGTACTCATTGGTTACGCTTTTTGTCTCAATGTCATTCCAATCATTCTTCTTTTCGCAGCTCTTTGCGTTATATCCAGCTTTCTAATGATTTTGTTCGTTAGTGTAATAGTTTCGGTTCTATAAGTTAGCAGAGACAGGACACAGGAGTCGAATATTTTTGCCTTTAGGTGGTATGGAAATGTTTTATTTTTAAGAATGAAGTGCAGATTACTGAAGGCTGCCCAACCTATTACTACGTACACGACGGTTAATTTCCACGTTTCGATATTCTTTGCCCATTTTTATCGTGTGGCGTAAATAAACGTAAGAATCGACTTGTTCTATTTCTGCTCCTTCGATTTCTATGTGGATTGCATCTTTACAATTCGTCATGACTTTCGTCGGTTGCTTATTTATATTTAAGCCAACTCTTCGAACCTGTGCGTGTAACTCTTTTATCAAAACCTCTAACTCTGTCCTACTTGTAGCTATTAGCACAATGTCATCTGCGTATTTTAAGTTTGTGAAATCTTGCCCGTCTACATTGATCCCCATTCCTTTTCAATTTAATTCTTTAAATATATTTTCTACGAGAAACGTGAGTAATTTGGGTGATAAAGTATCACCTTGTAACGCCTAGTAGTAACACCAAGGAGGACAAAAAATATACTAACTCAAAGCAATACAACCGACTACAATTCACGTTGCAAGATCCAGGCATCAAGGACAGAGTTCGACCAGTTACAGTCGAAGAATGGAGGTTAGATAAGGCTAGGCGCCACCTGTTTTAAAGTATCCTTCGCCCTTGACGATAAGACGAGGTAAAACAGGAACATTCCTGGTGTGACAATTGCTCAATTTGCTATTACAGTAAACTCTATATTACTCCTAGTAGGTAAGGAAATGGCGGTTCTGGCTCAGGGCTCTTATGGGAAATCTCATGTTAAATTTCGAACTACGACAGGACTTTTTTGGGGGGTGTTTGTAATGAGTGCGAGAGAGAGGTGCTTCGGATGGCGCCTAGTGTGAGGGAGAGGTCCTTCGGATGGTCTTTTGAAGGGGCTTGTAAGGGCTTCTTCATACAGAGATCAAAGTCCAAGTCTCAAAGGATTAATAGTAAATATAAGTGTAGGGAATTGTGGTGGTGGGCGGGGGGGGGGGTAATATCAATGACCAGAAAGTAGTTGACGAAGAAGAAAAGTCGAAGCGCGGAGCGAGGATCGAATGTGGTAGTAGGTATGCAACCAGCCATACTTTTTTCTTCTATGCGGGGAATCCATCTGTCGACCATTGCATTACGAGCTCGATGCGATTATATTTCGGTTATCGCGGCTTGTTGATTAGGTGGTGTAAAGTCGGTTCCAAATTTTTATGTATTGCAAGGTCGTGCATCTGAAATGTTCGAAGACGTACGCATATACCATCCGTTCACTCCCACTAGTGCCCGTTTACCTATTTGCGTTTCGAACGTAGGACCCTGATACAAGTTCAACTTGTGTTCCTTTCTGGCTAACGCGCCAAAGAGAAACAAAAGAAACAGGTTGCGCGATGCTTACGGCTGTAGCCGAATATCGCTACAGTTCAGTGGTGCGCCTACACATCATGTATGTGTAGAATATGTAAAGTAAATTGCCAATAGTGTAATGTCACGGAGGACCCTGCGTAGGATGTACGTTGTATTGTGTTTCTTATTCTTTTTTATGTAGTAACAGGTTCGAAATCTAAGTAGCTGAACTTGATAAATAAAACGCTGTAGAGGTTTAAAACATTTATTGTGTAAAATACACCTCAAGGCCAAAACTGGTGCTGCAGGCCGACTTGTAATTTTTTTACCCCCGGTATTCACCTGTACAGACTAGGGAAACTGCAGAAAACCTAGTCAGGGTAATATATCTTGTAAATTAGCTTGTAGGAGTAAAGGAAATGCTCCCCCCCCTGATTATTGCTCTTAGCACACCACAACAGGACGTGGAGGAAAAAAGGAAGGATTGTAACCTGGCGGAAAATCCTACAGGGGCGCCGGTCAAGCCAGAGCGCTCTACTGGAGGCGGGGAAAGATGTATCGTCGAGGGAAAATCCTACAGGGGCGCCGGCCAAGTCAGAGCGCTCTACTGGAGGCGGGGAAAGGATGTATCGTAGAGGGAAAATCCTACAGGGGCGCCGGCCAAGCCAGAGCGCTCTACTGGGGGCGGGGAAAAGAAATGGATTAATTCACAAGGGAAAATCTCACGGAGCAACAGTTGAGACTATTTTCAAAATGCGTGGGTGATTTTGACAATGATGTGCTTCGATGAACGAGTACAAAAAATTGTTCTACTTTCAACAGTTCGTCCCTATTTATAGGAAGAAACTATGTGACCAAAACAAATTTATGACTTCTTGAAAAATATGTTCCCTAACTGAACCTTGAAATTTAACCAAATAATTTAATAGTTGTGGGAAATTTAATCAGAACTTCTCGAAAATCTTTCAAGTCGGAAAGCTAAACTCGCAAGAACGTTCAACAATACAATAAATTACAAGAGATTCTAAACAGTGCAAATTCCTAAAATTACGTGACTAAATTACAAAATAATTGCTGAGTTGAGATATGTGAATATAAAATCTGTTTATAAACATCGTGACCCTCAAACTCGAGACCACGAATTAAGTTTAACGAATCTTGATAATTAAAAAAATATAAAATTTATTTTATCAAGTACGGAGTTACGTGTATAGTTGACAATTGAATGAACAGTATAACAAGTATAACTAACTTAAAAATACGGATACATCGTTGATATAGACTTATTATCTAAACGTTTACATATTGCGTCCTGCACATGAATATACAAGGGGTAGATTCGTGCAGTTCGTTTCCTTGAATATAAGATAATATTTGCATGTTGACATCCTGTGGAAGTTTATGTCTCAATTTTAAGATAAAAAATACAGTGAAAATTACATTTTTTCTCTTATTTTTGTTTTTGTTCTAGGGTAGAATTTCGATAGGTCGCAAAGGTATACAATTATGTTGTGATGTATTCTTTTTACATTGTTTAGGTAGTAGATCATATTTATACATTACAAATATAACAAGCCTAGTTATGATTAGCAAAATTATGATAATTGAATTACCTCCATGTGCATAAACGTTATAATCAGTAGTTCTGATTTCATTTGGTAAATCTTTCAATTTTTCTCTTAGTTGGTACATATCATCTAGATTAACATTTTCTAAGTGTAATTTAGGGAAATCCACATCGTTATTCATTGAGATAATATGAGTTACATTAACAGTAGAGTATTTTGGACAGTTCTAAGACCACGCGCCACCACTAACCTTGAATTTCAAGGTCAAGGATACAGCAGCTCCCCCCCCCCACTATCCTTGAATTCGAGGTCAAGGCAAAAACCTTACCTCCCTGAACTGTCAAGGTCGTTGTCAAAAGTTAAACCCAAGATGTATAACGTTGAAGTGAAGGTTGTATACCAAGGTCATAAACAAATTAAAACGAGTAATTTTTATATATGTTTTAACTTTTATTATACTAAATTGTATCCACACTTTTAAAAGGTTTAGATAAGGATTAACAATCAGCTGGTAATTATTATAATGTGTTTATTTAGTTAATTAACAACAATAACCAAATGGTACATGAATAACTAATGCAAATTGCTATAATTTATTGACCAATATACGAAACAATATACAGGGTGTCTCAGAAAGAATGGGCCAGCGTTTAGTCGTAGATTCTTTAGGTTAAAATAAACCGATTAAACCTAATATACCTTAGGCAGAAAGTCCTTCCTTAAGAAGTTATAGGGCCTTAAAGTTCAATTTTTTATTTTTTCTTTTTATTGTAATTTCCACAAATCTAAAGATATTTCTTTGAAATTTAGTACACCTACTTATCATTTTGTGGTACAGTTACAGAATTATTTTCATTAACCAGACTTGACCGCAAGAGGCACTTAACCTACCACTGACATTTTATTTTAGCTCTAACTTTGTAATTAGTAGAAAATTTTAAAATATTATGTTATTTTCTGAAAGAGAATTAAAAAATACAAAAATAAGGTACTCTTAGTTTATACGCGTAGAGGCAACCGTTTGCCTTAAAATGCTTGTCCCAAGTTTTGGGTTGCCGTTAGGACGTGTAATTATCAGGTAATCATGATCGCAAAAACAATGGGTAGTGCTCGTGACCTACAGTAAAGAACAATGCTAAGTCAATTAAATACTTTGGTGTTATAGAAATTGTATTTTTAATGTCTGTTTTGTGTTTACGAAAATGCAGCGACGTTCGTTATGTCGAGGCATTTTCGTAAATGAAACAGATATTAAAAATACAATTTCTCTAACACCAAAGTATTTAATTGACTTAGCATTGTTCTTTACTGTAGGTCACAAAGCACTACCCATTGTTTTTGCGATCATGATTACCTGATAATTGCACGTCCTAACGGCAACCCAAAACTTGGGACAAGCATTTTAAGGCAAACGGTTGCCTCTACGCGTATGAACTAAGAGTACCTTATTTTTGTATTTTTTAATTCTCTTTCAGAAAATAACATAATATTTTAAAACTTTCTACTAATAACAAAGTTAGAGCTAAAATAAAATGTCAGTGGTAGGTTAAGTACCTCTTGCGGTCAAGTCTGGTTAATGAAAATAATTCTGTGACTGTACTACATAATGATAAGTATGTGTACCAAATTTGAAAGAAATATCTTTAGATTTGTGGAAATTACAATAAAAAGAAAAAATAAAAAATTGAACTTTAAGGCCCTATAACTTCTTAAGGAAGGACTTTCTGCCTAAGGTATATTAGGTTTAATCGGTTTATTTTTAGCTAAGGAATCTATGACTAAACGCTGGCCCATTCTTTCTGAGACACCCTGTATAGAACCTTAAGAAATAAAGTGAGATATGATACGTTGGTTAAGTTTCATAAAACAATGGCAATACCCTTGAACATATATGGAGTGGTAACTGGATAATTACAAAAGCAAATGAACAAATAATATAAACATCAGAGATGCAATTTTTAAAAAGAAGAGCTGGCTACACGCGATTGGAAGAAGAGGGCTAGGAGTGCCCAGTATTAATGAATTAATAGAAGAATACAGCAATAATTGGAGTGAACACTTATAAAGATTGAAAGAATAGAGGATACCCAAGAAACTATGGCAATATAGAGCAAAAGGCAGAAGATCTTTGGGAAGACCCCGTAAAAGGACACATATCCTAAGATATGCTGAAAGCAAAAGAAGAAGATTGCATTTCATTCAATCGTCTTGGGTTTGTTTTAATAATTTTATCTGTACCAGAAGAATACCTTTTCAATTTTTTACTGTAAATAAAATGGATATTTTAAATATTTTTTATGTAAATATTATTCTCTTTCAGTTATGAACAATATCGGTTATATCGGAAGAATATTAAAAAAAAGTTAAGCGTAAAAAAATTTTTTTCGGCAAAAGTAGTAATTTTTTTAGTCATAATGAAAATGAAACTATCGTATTTGCGAATTAAATTTACAATTGTTAAAAGTTTTATAGTATTCTTACCAACAGACAAACTTCATAATTTCATAACAGAACACGAAAAATAATAAACTTAATTTTTCATAAGTTTAATTTGCAAATGTAAGTGGAATTAACTAACCGTCATTGATTGGATATGACTCCTATGGTCTACCCAAGCGATAGGGTTTCGAAAACGATAATTTATTACAAACAAATTATGTTTATATGTGAGTGATTAACAGATGATTGAAACAATCAGTCGAACAAAGAACTGTGGGTATAGTAAGACAGAAATGATATACAAACATTGTCTCCCCGCAGCGATAAGATACTGCTTAGTAAACATTTGCCGTTTACATCGGAAAACATCATTTGTAGCAGCAGCGGTAGGGTGTAAAATGTGATACAATATAATAAAATCTAAATCAGAAATAAAAATAAGAAAAATGTATTTTATAATATTTTTAAAAAATGTAAGAAATATTTAGTGTAATCATCTTGTCAATTTTTATTTTTAATTGAAATTGATAATATTCTAATTAATTGAAGAAACATATCAGCTTAGAACAATCATCTCAGCGGCCGTGATTATTCCCTCGAACTCGGGGCCCCTTTCAAACCGCTTGATCCGCCACTGCGTATAGGCAGGTCATATTCAGACATACATGGCTGTAAAATACATCTGGCAAAAGTAATTCGTCCAACCCGTCAAATGATATGTTGGTTCTTACCCGATTGTGCTGTGTGTAATCCATAACGATCCGGTCTGAGCCGAACGTTAATATTTGTCTTGTCAAACTCTAGATACTAAACTTTATCTGTAGACATTAGTTCCAATCAGTGGCGTAGACACGGGGGGATATGGGGATATATTCCCCCCCCCCCCAAGGGCTGAAAACTTAAAAAATAGCTTCCACTATAAAAATGCATAAGCAGACCAAATTAGAAATTTTAGAATGTTTTAGGATCAAGCAATTTACATTATTTATTATTCCTTGTCGAAATCCAAATTTCTCAAGTTTGGCCATATTATTTCCTTTTAAAACCTTGCAATATAAACTCCCCCACATGTTTTGTAACAAAATATAAAAAAATACATGGACCTGTATTTTCTACAAAAATAAATATTGGCATAAGTATAACATAAACCATCAACGGATTCGTTTGAAGAATTGATAACCCATTTTCTCCCAGAAATTTCCAAAAGCTGCATATTTGCTGAACTAAAACTCTGATTCGAAAGGTTAAGTAGGCTTCCAGTTAAAGAACAACGAACCATAGACCTAGTAGATATGTGCAGTAAAATTGCATTTCCAAACATTCACAGACTGCTAAAAATGTTCTGCATACTTCCAGTTTTAACAGCCACACAAGAACCAACGTTCTCGACATTAAAATGTATCAAAACACATCTAATCATACTGTTTGATTTCTCCGTTTTAGAATCGACTTAACGGTTTAGCAATGTTGACGATATACCTGGAAACACTAGTTGACCAAAAAACCATCATCTAAAAATATTGTTTTTATTAAGTATTCTTTAATATTTGCACTTTTTTTTCATACAATCGATAAAAAAACGTAAATAAATAGTTACTATAGGTATACGTTAAGAACTAAACCCGCGGGTTTTCTTTTATTACTGTATATCCCTCCCCAAGGGCCAACTCTGGCTACGTCACTGGTTCCAATGCACTTACAACAAACACATTCTTAAAACGTCTTTGAATCCACGTCCAACGAGTCTTAAAATTTCAAAATTGGAAGTTAAAATTGATCGAAGAACTGCTTCCGTATAACGAAGCGTCTTTACACCTATCTTTACTTGAACTTGTTATTTTGCGTCTAATATCTTGAATCCACCCTGAGAGCTGATTGGTGTTGATCATTGTGGTCCTACATTTGTAATTTTCGTTCGATATAATTTATGTCCAATTGCGAAATTAAAAAGAAATGCAGTTTTTCTTGTTTGTTAATCAAGATCGTATTATCCATTAATATATTTTTTGGAATAAAGAAATCTTGTTCAAATGTGTTTGTTAATCGTAATGTATTACAGGGGAAAAATTAATGTTCGTTCTATTAATCAATATATCTGCATCCAAGTTCCAATAACACAGACACCCCTCGATTATAAGTGATATTGACATATGAAATCATTTGCTAACGATGCTACAGCACACGTGTATTAAGCCAATGGGTAATACCGCAATAAATCTTAATTTCCTGACTAGCAATTTATTTTTAAATTAGTCGACTGTTCCAGTTAATTCATACTCGTCATTTTTCTTTGTCGGGTTCTCAAAAATAGCGGAAAGAATTCGTCAGTAACTTTAAATACTGTACCAGTGGTCGCAAGAAGCATGTTAATAAACTCGTACTGCGTGTCCAGAATTTAACACATTTGATATTATTATGCAAGTGATCTTTGGCAATGTACAATATCCGGTAAACGTAATATTAGGGAAAATTGCAATACTTACGATATTAAAAGTAAGAGCTATCACATTTATTATTAGTAAAAATATCCGCTATCAAAGAATGTTGAAAATCTCAACATAATTAATATATACTTACTATGAGAAGCAAAATACATAATATAAAACCATACAACATATGTAACATATGTAGATACATAATATAGGCTATGCCATTTTAATTCTTTTTTTAATTGTAATAATTTTAAGTCGTCTGTGAATAATGGTTCTTGTGGTAGTATTTTGTTAAGGAAAGAATTGCATTACAAAATATTTATTAAACATGTTAGAATGCGTGTTTTTGTTAAACGCAAATCATTTTACATGTAAAAGGTATTTGTAAGTGGATAATTGTCGAGATAATATCTAAGCATTATATTTTAGTACATTCACTCATAAAATATCGCATTTTTGGAAGAGCGAATATCCCGTATAATCAATTAAATTATATTTTAAGTGAGGAGGTGACTGAAGGTTAGAGGCTAGTATAGTACGAGGTGTGTTCAATTGAAATCCATCTTTCGCTTTTATTCAACGATTTAATTACAAATAATTACCGTTACAGTTAAGGCACCCATCCCATTGTTTTACTAACCGACCTGTATCCTGCTCATAGATTTCTTATGGCTGCTGATTGAAGAAGTCGTTCACAGTTATTTGTACTTCTGCGACAGACTCAAAATGTCGACCTTTTAACACATGTTTCAGCGATCCAAAAATATGGCAATCGCCATAGATTGGGGCTGTAGGGTGGATGCTCTAAAATCCCTCCATTTCTTTCGTTGAAGATATTCTTTTACCACATTAGCAACATGAGGCCTAGCATTGTTGTGCAGCAAGATGACTCCATGCGTAAGCTTTCCTGGACGTTTCTATCTTGTTGTTGGATGAAGCTTGTTCAAAGTTTCATTGTACAGATTTGCATTAACATTTACTCCAGGTTCCTTAAACTCATCAACAAGGGTCCTTCATGGTCGAAAAAAAAATGTTAACATCATCTTGCCTGCAGAAGGTTATGCTTTAAACTTCTTCGGTGGTGGTGAACTTAAGTTTCCACTGCATCGACGATAACTTACTGGATGGCTCGTAGTAATGGCACCAAGCGCATAAAAATTGAAGGACCGCACATTAATCAACCTTGGACGGATTTTCAACAACAAACGCCATTTCAAAATCGAAGTTTTAAAAGTCAGAATCAAATTCAAACGCCAGAAACTTATTAATATGTTGCTTGATGATGATGATGATTTTAAAAAGCGAGATCTAGGACGCGGTTTTCCAAGCATCTTTATTAGGCCACATTTGGCCTACTGTACAGGTACACCCTAACTAAGAGTTTTGCCTATCTGGGGTAATTCTAACCACGAGTAGTGGTTTTTAATGTGTCACACATCGCAGTGGCACGGGACCTACGGCTTTACTTCTTATCCGAGAGAAGGCGCATTTTCAGATTTTTCCCCGCTAGAAAAATCTCGCCGACCCCACCCAGGAATATGTTTCTTACAAACACTACTAACATTAACAAACGTCATTTGATTTATCGCATTTGTTTTCAAGGCTAAGTTTATCAAAAATGGGTTTCCGTTGAACAAGCCTCCTAGATTCTAGAAAATTAGACTCAGTTTTATCTTTATCCATCACGAGAGGATAGAGCAACAAATTTCTTTAAATATTCGTAGGGCCGGTTTTAGGCAGAGGCTACGGGGGCACTTGCCACTGCCGCCAAGGCACCCATTATCACTTTAAGAGATGTTGTGGGATATTGTTCACAGCTGTCTTAATATAGTTATTACAATAAACTGAATAGAATTGAATCGCCGTGAAGGTCTACATTTTCATTTCTGGGAATAAATAAAACAATTAGATATTTTTGCAGAGTTAGACTAACCCGCCTAAACCAGTATGTTTCAGGCACTTGTCTCTACAAGTTCCTGGAAAAATTTACTTTTATATTTAATGCTATTTTGGGCCCTTCGACACTAACTATTGCATTATTTGGTTTTTCTGCCAATTTTTCATATTTTGTTCACTAATGCATTGTATAATCCGAACAATATTACCACTTTACAGTTCTATGACTAGGAACTTAAAAGTTTTTCGGAAACTACAGCTTATAGTATTTATTTTTATCACTACTCCGATATGTGTAAGTGGTATTTATTCCCAGCTGAAATGACACCCCCAAGCACACCCACAAGACGTCAAAGTAATCTCTAAAACGACTATTACTATTATTTTATACATTCATAAGTTAGCTATTTAATGATTCAATCCAATTTGTTGGTATTTAATTTTCTAGCTAACAGTATACGCTATTTATTTACGTCTTATTTAAAAAAACCTTCTAGCTGCGAGTTGTATAACACTATAATACTTTCAGGTCCATGAAAAACTCTGATATAAGTCAGAACGGGGACGGGAATATCAAAAAAAAATTAAAAAGCCCAAGCGATAGAAAATAAAAATCAGGCAACCACATTATTAATTTTATTTTCGAAGTGGAATTATGAAACATTTACTAAAAGTCAATCTGCCTCATATGTTAATCAAAGAACAGAAAACATTGTTCCTGTTATTGATGTAAAAATTAATTGTTCACCCCAGGAATCTTCAGCAAAAAAGCGAAAGCGCCCAATTTCTTTGTTACAATAATAAAATATTTAATATAATGCCTACATTTTGTTTTTGTGCTTATCTGCTTCTTCTTCTTTAGCCCTCAGTTCGCTCAGTATTGAGCATAAGCCGCCATCAAGACTTTCCAGGTATCACGATTTTGTACCACTCTTATCCATGGTAACCTGACCATTTTTTTATGTCATCATACCATTTCATTATTGGCCTGCTTTGTGTCTTTTCCTACCCACGCTCTCCATTGGATAATTTTAACAGTCTATCTCTTATCTGTTGTTCGTGCTGTATGTCCTGCATATTCCCATTTCGAAGTTGTCCCTCTTCTTACTATATCGGCGACTTTAGTTAAACTTCTATTAAGATGTTATCATTTGCTCTTATATGAAACATAAATATCTAAACAAATCTGCGGCTTACAAATAAAATAGTAATGTGTAATTTATTTATTATTTATAATGTAATGTACCGTACAGACATTCCAGAGTAAAATATTATTATTAACATTTCGCGTTAGAACTTACAGCTACAGTGCAACTCAGTTATAACGAGTACCTTGAGTAGAGCAACCTAAGTATTTATTTACAATATCAAATCTTAAAATAACCATATTTATCATAAACAAAACTAGATTTGTACTATCAAAAAATGTTCAAACTCGTAGAATAACTAAGTACTCTTTAGTATAAAGAAATCAAATATATGATAATATTTGCAATTTCAAAGTTCTCGTATAACGTTTTTGCGAACTGATTCTACTTCTGGGTGGAAGCCCACTAATACTAATGCAAATTGGGAAAAATTCCGAAAACTTGTCCACTGTTTAAATTATAAGTTTATAGGTAGAGTTTAATTAACAATAAATGTTTTCACAATCACAACCCCCGAAATGCTAAATATATTAATTTTTAGTTGGTTGTTTCCGGGATGAGTGCTCACTCTAATCAGCAAGATACAATACCCTAAACATTGCTTATCCTCACATCTATTTCGAAAACGCTCGTTGTATGGAAATCCCATCGTGTTAAGCGAGTTAGCCTGTATATTTAAAAAAATCCCTTTGAATTTGCTCTTGTATGCTATACGAAAAATTAAAAGGGATGTTTGATATTATAGTATAACCGAAACTTAAAAAAGTACCACACACACATACCAAAATGTGGTAGCAGTTTCAAGCGCAATGTGTCATTTATGCTTTAACTCCCTGAAACTATTTAAACGATGAATCAAAATAAGCATCTTAACGACCAGTAGTAGCGATGACGTGTTTATGATGCTGTCGTTGATGTACATACTCAACTAATGACTCGACATGTGTACAGAGCCGACATGTAGACTTCTGACTGAATTATTAACGAAGCTTATACATAACGGCAGCGGTACTTGGCGGTGAATGACGGTCGTATGTCTTCAGCTAATGCATGCACGCTCGCCTGATATATTCCGGGGAATGAATATTTTTCGGTGGCGATGTTTGTTTTCCAAAATATTTGAGCGTGACTAAAGGCGTTTAGTTTACCCTAGAGATTGTGCTTAGAACAGTTGATGTCAATCTTAAGTTTAACACCACATGGACTTCCGAGAACTGTATTTCACCGCAAGCTATAAAGATACGGCTGTTTGAACATAAATTACATCCGACGCGTTTACAGCTTACTGCATAAGTGCTTTTTCAAATTCTTTTAAATGGATTACTTTTGTTTATAGCACAAATAATCGTATTTCTCATAAGACACTTATGTTCACTGAATTTAATGGCTACTACCCAAACCTACCTTCCCAATTTAAAAATAATAAATTATTGTAATAAGGTCCCCATTTTAATTATTTAATAGAAGTTTAAAATTAACACTTGTTTTGCTCGTATTTGTCTACTTTTACTTATTCAAAGTGACATTGCCGTCTCAAGTGTGCTGTGGTTATGCAGTTAAGAGCTATGTAAATACACGTTTATTTGAAATAAAATTGTTTCATACACATTTACAGAACAAAGTAGATAAAGGATTTTACTAAAGATATTGAAAATGTTGTCCATTGTTTTCTAAACATAAATACACTTTCCTCTTAAGATTTATAAACACATTCACCTGAGCATCAGGGGTAAGTTCATCTAACTTTTGTGAAATAACATTTTGTAAATCTTCTAGATTCTGTGGTCTATTACTAAAAATATTATTTTTTAGATAAGGGAATAGAACGAAGTGTGGAACTGTAAGATCGGATGACCTTGGTGGAAACAAATGTTTACTAATTAACCGATCATCTTAAAATTCCTGTAAAAATTGTAAAACACGATTAGCAGTATATGCTGTGGCAATGTCCTACTGGAAGTAACAATTTCTAATTTCATCATCATAAAGTTCGTTGAAAAAGGGGTTATATTTTCTGCAAAAAACTTGTAAACTAGTCATCTTCTAGAAACAGCGACCCATAAACCGATCTGTTGTGGATGTAACGATGTTTCCTCAAATATATGCGGATTACGTGTTGCTCATATAGTCATATGTTGGCTGTTAAAATGGTCACCCATTGAGGTGAAACCAGGCTTCTTCGCTGAACCAAATAAGATCCAATATATCATTATTATTTAACCTGTTTAAGGACCAGTAACAGTAATTTGTTCTACGTTGGAAACCAAACGTAAAAGTTGATGTACTATTTGCATTTTATATGGAAACATGCTCAAATCTTTTTTTATTGTTATAAGAGTACTGTATGACAAATCAATGTCTTGGCTTAGTTTTCTGATCGGCTTAGAAAGTATTACTTCCATGATATCCCCTATACATTATCAATAACTTCCGCAGTTCTTTTCACAAGTATTGCTGGTCCCTTTTTCCTTTCAATGCTCCCACTTTCCCCAAAATTATTCACAATAATTCTGGCAGTTTGATATATAGAAACTGTTATAAGTGAAGTTTGCCGCCTTTTTTGGATACGCAGTTGAAATTCTGCGAAATAGGTTTGAACTGATTATTGCCATTCTCCATTTTCATTCTTTGTGCCATTATGAAAATAAGATTCTAGTATGAAAATTTGTTGCACTGTTAATATCTTTAAAGTCATAATATTATAATATGTAATTGTAATGACTTTAGCTGTAATAAATTAATTAAATAAATAACATAATGCAATTTAAAATATAAACTGTCAATTATTAATGTATGGCAGTTAAAAATATTTATATTGTTTACATATTTATAATTACATTAAATACAAGACTTTAAAATTCCAAGGGTGCGTTTTACTTGGGTTTATTGCTGCCAAGTATTAGGAAATGAGAATGCTGTTAGCAGACCATAGAAATAGTGGTATAATTAGGAAAATCTGTAAACCAAAATCCAAGTAGCGATTTTTCAAGATATAGTATTGCTTTAAAGAATAATCACTATTATATAGTTCTATCTGCTCTAAGTTGAGTTTATTTTCTTTTTAAATGCTATCTTCAATTCTTAATAATTTTTATAATACTAATTAATATTTAATTATTATTAGTACGTATCTATTAGAAGTACCTATTGTGATATTTAAAATGAAATATGGTCCAGGCTACACTGGTAAATTACCCGATACAGAAAATAAACAAAAGAGTTTACGTGTCATTATTTGGAAAAATTGTTTATAGAACTCTCATTGAAAAAATATATAGCTGTCAATTGAGCACAAAACGTATGAAAGTAATTTACGTTTTATGTATATTCCATATACGAGGGGGTGTTGATATCTAGTTAGCCTGTAAATTTTCTAGTAAAGAAAAGTGAATAAGGTTGTTATGGTTACAACTATGATGTTTTATAAATAAGTTGTCAAAGTTTAACATCCATGAGTGGAACGGTAATCAAACTGTGAATTTTTGTAAACAGTATGACTGAGAAAAAAATAGAATTTGAAAAAATCGAGTTTCGGTTAGTTATTAAGTATTTAGTTTTGAAAGGGTTATCGGACAAAGAAATGTTTGCTGAAATTATAGAAACCTTAGGTGATCAGTGTCCTTCATACGCCACTATTAAAAACTGCGTTGCGGAATATAAAAGAGGAAGATCAGACGTAAAAGATCAGCACCGCCCTGGAAGACCAATTTCTATGACCACTCCGGAAAACATTGATTCCGTCCATGATATGATTTTAGAAATTCGACGAATTGGGATTAAGAATATTGCAGAAGCATTGCGCATCTCCTATGAACGTGTGTGTCACATCACATCACGACTTGAGCATGAGAAAGCTTTCGGCCAAGTGCTTTCTAGGATGTTGGAACGATGGTCAGAAGCGCGTTCGATTGACTACGTCAAAAGAAATCTGCCGCCGTTTTGCAGAAGATTGCTCAAACTTTTTGGATCGGCTTGTTACTATGGACGAAACGTGGACACATCACTATGACCCAGAGACTAAATAGCCATCCAAACAGTAGAAGCATGTTAGTTCCCCACGATCCAAAAAATTCCGTGTTCAAAAATCGGCTGGCAAGATTCTAGTTTCAGTTTTCTGGGACAAGGATGGGATAATTCTGATAGATTATTTGGAACGGGGTAGAACTATCACGGAATCATATTATACTGAGTTGCTAACTAAATTACGTAAGAAAATTTGGGAAAACGCCGCGGAAAACTTGCCAGAGGCGTGCTCTTTTCCAAGACAACGCCCCTGCTCACAAGTCGTTGATTGCACTGCAAAAAATTGAAGAGACTGATTTTTACTTGGTTGACCACCCTCCCTATTCTCCGGATTTAGCACCGTCAGACTATTATTTGTTCCCAAAACTCAAAAAACATTTGAAAGGTAAAAGATTTTCGACAAATGACGACGCAATATGTGCCGTCGAGGAGTGGTTTTGCAGACCAAGACAAGGATTTTTTTAAACGGCTAAGAATTACTTTATGAACGTTCTGCTAAATGTATAAGTCTTAAAGGAGATTATGTTGAATAAATAAAATTTTGTTTTGAAATATTGTGGCGTTTTATATGGTACGCTAAGTACTTATCAATACCCCCTCGTATAAATAATTATGATATGGTAGGTTGTATCAACAGGAAACAATTGCTAGTTATGAAAGTGCAAAATTGATGCTGCAATTCAAAAACAGTAACAAAAAAGTGTGGGATATGGCACCTTTATTGAAATTATTTTGTAACAAAATCGGCATACACAAAATTACAAACCATGATACTCACTTTTTATACGCTGTATATAGTTACACATTTATTTCCAGAAATTCAACATTAAACGGAATAGGTGAAGAAAGGGTACTAAACACAGTCGATGCAAATATGCAGAGTTCATTGTCTTTATTTGTCAGTTAGACATTTACAGAATAATACAACATATACTTACTTTGCAGTGGAAAAGAAGAAACCCTAGCAGTTAAAAAGAACTTACCTGGCTTCATCTAGATATTATAATAGCCCATATAAAATTATTACGTTTTAAAAGAAATGAGTGATGATGACCGACTTTGACAGTTGATTATTTTAGTCCATTGAACATGAATAGACATTTTTGTGAAACGGTCCATTTGAAAGCCAGCGTATCGTAATACATCACTGTAGACACATGACATTACCCATAACTAATAGTAATGTATTTTTGGATTAGTTACGCGGTGGGACCGATTGTGAATGGCCAAAACGTCAAACCGGACACCAAAGAGCAGCTGCACCCTGGAAGACCCACACTGTCACCATTAATTTATGTTGCGCTTACTGGGCAACACTTTGGATGTCCTTACATTATTCATGTCATAATGTCATTTGAAAATAAGGCACTGTGTGCAATTTTGCGTATAATTCGGAACCAGCAGGGAGACGAGGGCACATTGAATGCCTTCGTCACGGGGCTGATTGTGTCTGCAACTACTACACTGATTTACTACCGACAGTAGAAAAACACAACAGGAAGAATAATGTACCATTTCAATACTGTCATGGGTACAATAGATAATGTATAGAATCTTCACACGTCACATATACAGCATTAACTCCTGAAATTCCAGTTTATTGTAGTTGCAAGACAGTTACAACGTAAATCTAAGTATTTATACTTAATTGACCTACATCTTACGCTAAGAAATACGGTCTAACTTGGTTATAACGAAACCGCTACTGGAACAAGTATTTCTTCGTTATATACGTTAAATGAAAATACAAAATGATTTACAGGGTAAAAACATATAAACGCCTGTTTCCATTCACACTAAAAATGTTGAAAATCCATGACATATTTATTATCTTACTAAAAACAGGAAATACACATAAACACACACACGCATGCGTGCATACATATACATGCATCCTTATTTATATTATATTAGTCGTTAGTCGTTTTTTTCTTCTTTCAATCATAAATCTCCGAAATTATGTTTAAAATATTTTATAGAACTAAATATATCGTAGCTACTAGAGTTAGATATAAATACTAGAACAATAGATCCAGTTCTAAGGAAATGTCATAAATTTAAGTATTATCTAAAGTACTTGGTCAAATATTGCATCACTTAGTACGTTAACGAAATAGTACCACCGCAAATTGGGACAATCAATCGGTGAAAACCCCTGAAAATATTTCCTTATTCGGATTACAATCCTTTAGTAAATATATAGGTAGGTATATAAAATTTGCTTGGGCATACATAATGTCTACAGAACACACTAAAAATACTAAAAATAATGTATATTTTGTTCCTTGTTTTCGAAACTAACTGCCTCTATGAAATACAATGCTGTACAAATGCAAACAATGCAAATTCGTACATAAAATTCATAGATGCTTCGTTGTATCTAGGATTGCATGCAACAAAACTCGTTTAAGGTGTGGTGGATTGTACTAATTTCATCTAACACTAACAGCTACCAAAAAACAAGAAACATTATTAATACAGAATAATGAGAACGTGATTAATCCAGTATCGTCAGCAAAATTTTCTATAAAGCTCGTCTGTGTGAAATCACTAATAGCTTCACGTAGCTCTTATAGTTTATTACATGTACTACATTTTTTTAATGCAGCCCAACACTCTTAAATATAACTCACAATTACAAGACGAGATTATAATTCAAACCAGGAACACATTTCAGAGAAAAGGGCTTTGTCAATGCACTTTAGATAATCCTTAAATCTAGTAACTTTTTCAGGAACGGAAAGAAACTATTAGCGCTACTATCGATCATCTACATATTTAAAATAACAGTTCAAATATCATAATGAATACTTACATACGTACCTTTATTTAAGTCTTTGTTTTTTTATGGCAAATGACTATATAAAAATTTCTTAAAGTTTCTTAAATGTGAAAATGTATTTTTGCTGATAATAAACGTGAGTATTAAAAAAATGGGTGACTCGCATTAATACCAAAATGTAAATCAAAGTTAATACATGACCAGGAGATCAATTAATTCTTAGTAAAAGTGCAAAGAAACAATTTCTATATCAGCTTATCAATAATAATTTCAAGAAAGTTGTAACAGGACTGGTAAACACATGAATCTGAAACAAAACAAAATATAGAATCTAAAATATTTATAACTGTGAATTCATAACCCGACATTGCCTTAAAGCGGCCTAGCTATCAATACATTTGAATTTTTACATAATTTCTGTAAAAATAGCAGTATTCAGTTTGAATATAGAAGTCGGCAAAGCAATGCACACTGCTCGTACCATGCCATTTTCCTTTTATTAATTCGTAGAAGCAACTTGATGTTTGGTTATCGTTTTACGAATTTCGCAGAATAATGTTATTAAAACAAACAGTAAAAACTGCAATGTAGTGATAGCTAGATACAAATGAAATAATTCATGAAACTTATTAAATATGTTGAAAGAACTTGTATAACATCTATCAGATTTTGCTATAGATTAAGTTATGGATTTTATGTTCTAAAGTAAAAATCAGTGTAACACCTGAAGTATACTTTGATAATCAATAAATAGTAATTTTAGTAAATTATATAAACTGTATGGTCTAAATTGAAACACTAATTTGGTTTTCAAGAGCCAACTCTTATCGAAAATTTTGTTGATGCCCTACTAAATATATTTCCAAGTTACATCTAGGTTATCATCTCTTGGAACTGTAGATAGCTTGGCGAAAATTACATCACGTTTCGTTGCAGTTGAGATTATTAAAGTGTACGGTTTGAACATATTTTTTGTAGTTATATTTTAACAGATAAGAAATACAACCGCAAAAGTGGAAAGCCAATATAACATGAGTTATTGAGCCCGGACTAGCTGTTCCAAGGATATACGAGCTCTGTAAAACTTACGGCTTGCACCAGATAATAAATGCCCAGACGTTCTTTATAGTACCCCAATAAATAAGCCGGTTATTCTATTATAAACCACAACAGAATAGCTATTGTCACCACGAAATACATAGAAGCGAATCTATCTCGGAATATTGACTCATTTTCTAGATTAAAAATGTTAGCTCGGAGGAAACTTTCATGTAAATCATCGATTATACATTAGGCTGTCAGCATACATCATTGTTAATGATAGAGAATCCATCATACGTCCAATACTTTGTGGTGACAGTTGCAGCGAGAGAAGACGTACTCACAGTCTCACCCTCCATCAATCTTCATAGCGAGTGTCAGGGCTAATCCAGAAGCTACAGCACAATCCAATATAATGACCCGTAGAGACCGGTTACATAAGTCTATTGTAGAAACGAAAATCCGGTGCGTATCGGTGTACACAGCTCGTATTGTTACAGCTGTCGACCGACAAATATAAAGAGGGCATGCACACTCACGTTGGAAGAATGGATTCAATTTGGAAATGAGATTTGAATGTTATGTTGATTATAAATTATGCATTATCTGGCTCATCCTCATAAATTTCATTCAGAAGGTAGCTACTCAGATTACAAACTGGGTAAGAATTACGGTATGAGGGACAATTCCCAATAACGATTACTATGGAGCTTTCGTGGTTGGTCGCTGGGCCACATAATCTCGTGAAATACGTCCACGTATGCGTTGACCCTACCGAGTCGGCGACTTTTACCAGACCCATTACTATTTTATTACGGTTATAAAAGCTCTTAGTCACAATTTATGTTATCCGTATACAACACTTCACATTCTCACAGAGACTTAAAATGCTTACGTGTAAAATATTTGACAATTCTTATTACAAACAAGCATTGAAGCTAGAGACGCCTATATAAACCCAGCTTGGTCTTAATCTGAATATATGATCGTCCTTATTGTCCCAGGCAGGCTACCGAGACTAGCGTTTAACGTTCCTATCCGAAATCATTTGCACTTAACTGCATTCCCAAGTGAAAGCATACAGACCCTAGCAAATTGATCGAGTACGATAACTACTGATTACGTAGGGTAAAAGCCAGAGGGTAAAACGTTAGAATATTAACTGCTCGCTTATGGTGTGTGCTGTGATCACATTTAGGGATTTCATAAATATCGCTGATATCTATACGACCCAACTTAAATGCGGCTACTGGTTTATATCGTGTAATTTCGATTTTAAAGACGTAAATTTGAAATAATTTATGTATTTGTTTTAATAAAACAGTAAAACTTGGGGTCATTGTTTCTTAATTGAAGTGTAAAAGTATAACTGATATCAGTTTCCGTGCTATATAAAAGATTTCAGTACCTCTTCCTTCTATTCTGCTTCAGCTTCATCTTCGAAAATTTAAAATAATCACCAATAAATGGTTCGTATTTTTGCATTCCAAAGTCCCTTGATAAAATTCAACGGAAGGAAAGTCGACAAATAACAGCCAGTGGTGAAAATACACAATTAGAAACATTTTGCAATGGTCAGCGACAGAAGTTGTGAAAGTTGCCTAATTTCCTTGGTTTTGTATATTCCACCCCTTATAAACTAAGCATAGAATATATAAAGTGCGTTTTGGGTTGTTTTCATAAGACGTAGACATAAATATAACGGCTGAATTGAAAATTTGATATTTTATTTTACTTATAATCCATATAACTTAAACCGATTGAATTCTACACATTTTCTGTTGTGTTATAGTCGAAACAATACACAAATAAGTTTCAAAAAAACTCTTTTCTAAGGCCTTTTGGTGACACTGTTCAGAAGCATTTTTCAAAGGTTTTATTTGGGGATTCCTAAAACGGTATAAACGAATATTTTAAACAATCAAACCATTAAAAATATCATAAGTTGAGAAACAATAGATTTTATATTTTTTGTTGTAAAAATCAAAAAATGCTGTACAATCTTATTAGGTATTGCATTCCTAGGTAATTATGAAATCGTATTATAATACACAAAAAGCAAAACTCTTCAACTTTATAAAAATTGCGTTTTTAGCAATTATAATTATTAAACTTGAATTGTAAATAGACAATTTACAAGAAATATATGGAAAATGTATTGAATACCAGAACCCAGAAAATAAATACAAAATAAATTGGAATCGATGGTCTAAATGTTAAAACATATATTAACAGTTTTTGAGAAATAGTTCATCTGGTTGAGAGTTGCTAACCGTCCTTTATGACGAAGGACAGTCTTCTATTTTATTAATCTGTCTTTTACCCTTGGCAGAATTTGAAAAGACGCTGTATATCCTTGAAATTAAAAATTCCCAAGCTCAAGACAATGTCTACATGTAAGCAACGATGGAAACTGAAGTAAAAGTATTAATCTGCTTTGGTTTTAGCACCTGGCTGTTTATTATTTAAAAGTAAAGCTTGTTCCCAATATGGTCGAACAATTAGCAGGAAAACTAACCATTGATCACGGTCCTATAGAATACGTACGCATGATCGGCAACATTTTCGTTGAGGGTTAATTGTGGAAAACAAAATTAGTCTTTTTAAGCTACAAGTTTTATAACATTTATTACAACATTGAATAGTTATCACAGTTCAGTTGCTTCAGGTATTGTTAACTCTAGAACACAAATTTTATATCAAAATTCATAACTTCTGCCTACACATTTCTTAAAGTTATTCGCATCTGGTACCTGGCATGTTAATTTTTGAACAAACTAAGCAATCACTACATTGGAATTTTCATTATCTAAAAAAAGTACAATATTCAATCCAATTGAAGAAATCCGTAAAAAAACGACCAAATATATTTTGCGTACCATACGGTTTTCACCACAATAAGAACATGTCTTAAAAGGAAATACCTAAAGAACAAGAATTCGTAAGCTTCAATAGAGATGGGGAGAAATTCAAAAGTCAGATTAGAAGTCAGTTGCAAAAGCTTACACCAGAAGTGCCCAACCTTTTTGGGCGGCGGGGCAAATTTGAAAAATAAGTGACAGACCAAAATGTTATGAACTACATATATACATGCAGCTGTTTTTTTATTATTTATTGTGTATAACATACGAAAAAAGAAATACAAAAAGAGAAAAAAATATATTATTTGGCATCATTTTATTTACTCGTAAGTTTAATAACATGGTTATGTATTTACATTTTCATTATGCCTACAAAGAACTGAGGGGGAAACACCGTGTGCTCCTTTTATATATCTAATTCTCGAACGTTCCTACTGCTTCTGACCGCTTTCAGGTCAGCGTTGCGATATATACATCAAAATGGCCGCTACCGCGTCATTCGGAGAGAGTATTGTATACAATTCGAATGATAAAGCGCCGCCGCCGCCAAAAAAGGACATAGTGTAACATTCTTTTGGCAGCAGTATCCTTAATATTGTTAATAAACCACTGCAGTTGATAATTATTGTTATTTTTCGAAGGTGGCCTGACTCTTACTCTTGCTCTTACTATGTTTTGATTATTGGGAATACGCTTTAGTTCTTTAATTTGCGACTTCAGCAATGTTTTTGTATCTGAGTGTAACGCTAGCGGGCAGCTTGGAGGGCCTAAAGCAAAAATGGATGGTAGCCCAGCTAAATTGGGACCTCGGTGGAGCCGTGCTGATACGCGCTGCCACTCGAGGTCACAGCAAAATGTGGTCCGATCGGTCGAGGTTTCGAATCCCGACTGAGGCGACCGTATTTCGCTTAGTTGAGTTTAGGGTGCATGTTGCATGAATGTTTAGTGAAGTATTGCGAAAGCGGGTCGGGGGGGGGGGTAGTATGAATGAACGAGAGAGAAAAAAAAAAAGCCCAGCTAAATTGTTTTTAAATTTTACTTAAAGTTCTAATCGATCATAAATTTCTATTTCTTATGTTTTGGAAGATTGCTGCAATGTAAATAAGCTATACTACGTGCAATGTTCACTGTTTTAGATTTGTCAGTTATAGTTCTACACCCAAACTTTATATACTTTAGATATTGTTACTTATTTACATATGAAAGAAAAATCTAGTGTTATTTAAACCAATTTGAGACAGCTTATGCAATTCTCTTTGTTAAACACCATGCAAAAACTTGTATAGAAACCATCCCAGTTTGGCTAGGAATTCACCGAGTTTTATAGCCACTAGGTCCTTCTGGAAGGTCATCGATTGGCAATTCATCTTTATTTCTTCCAGCAGTACATGTATACATTCCATAGGCTTAATAAATTATTTATTTTCTATATTCTTACATAGAACAGTAAAGTTGTTTATAAAAGTAGAAACGTTAAAATTTAAAATAAACTTTATTATTCAGTTGAATAAAAACAAAAGACGACTTGAAACGGGTAATGACTTTTTCTAAATCAATGTATAGATTTAATACAAATTTTTCTTCTTCATCTCCTCAGTGACTACCCTCATCACCATTGAAATAATTGGAAGAAATTTCATAATTTTTGTTTGTTAATACGCCAAAGAACAGTCACTAAATTTTTGGATACCTTTATTACCAAATCGCAACAAACTGCCGTTTTATGGTCAGTACCGAACATCGAGACACTCCAGTTGTTGTTCCAGCCATTGAAATGCTTGCTTTTGTAAAAACCCTATCATTTTCTTCAATTTTGTTCATTTTTATTATAAATGTAAACTCAACACGCTACTGCTAACTGAAAGAACCTGGCTGAATATGGTATTCTTGTAATAACCCGAAAGGCGTTAGAGTAAACTAGTTGAACTTGCACTTCTAAGAGGTAAAATTTTGCGTTCTTTTCATTGGTAACAATGTTGTCCTGCTATAAGTACAGCATCATATGTAAAATCACACTTTCCGGTTTGCAGAACAAATTTTCCTGCCGGCAGGTCCCTTGGCCGTTCTATCATTAAAGAACTTATAGTGCGATAATAATGATTGCAGATATTAAATTGTACTTTTACGTATAAACACAATGTGTTCTAGAACGAAAAGATCAAACTGTGTGTTGTTAACTGTTAAATAATTGTAATCATTATTGGAAATTGTATGGCTAATATTCATCGTTGCTTTTACAAAGAATGCTCCTTTTTCTCAAAGATGTAATCTTAACCATCTTCGCCCATTGTTTTAATCCATGAGTAGGTTCTTATTTGATAAAGTTTTGTAATGTAATTAACATGTGGAAAATGTCCAATCGCTTTACATAATTCTTCCAGACTCAATTATAATTCTCATTAAAATACAACAAACTTTAATGACTTACGGTTGACTGTGCAACGTTGAGATTTAGATAGCACCTTAATCTTCAAAACTATTTGCTCAGTTGTATGTCAAAATCACAATATAAAATAATGGCAATAACTGCGGTATTCCTTAAAGCAGGGGCAGATAGGTGAAGTACTGCATGGCTTTCTTTTCAGAAATAAATAACCACTATTACTAAGAAAATGGGCTCATTGTTGTAGAATAATAGCCAGTCGCGGTCATTTACGCAGCATATAATAAAGGCCCTTTGTTCGGGGTCACGCCGCCTTATAAAAGTGCTGTCTAATCCAGTCCAGAGAAGAATAATTACCGAATCTCTTATTCTCATTTCCAAGAGATGAGCGCTGCGTCACGCTTTCGCTCCAGGCGTTGATGTCTGATCAAACAGAAGCTGGGCTCAGAGGAATTAGTCGCCCATGCAGTTCACAGGGATGAAAGAAAATCAATTTATTTTATAATTCAAATGCGATTAATGGCTTGATACAAAAAAAACCGTGGAAATTTACCTAGATATAATATCCTCTGATTTCTAGCAGAAGTTGAGAAAGGTTCAACGAAAATTGGCTTATTTATGGTTTGAACATACGGCGCATGGAGCTAAGAACGCAGCTGCAATATGCGATCATGTGTACCCTGGATTTATTTAGCACATAAATATTTCTTCATCTGAAATATGGATTTTTATTGTCGCAAATACAAACCCATAAATTTAATGAAAGGCGGTACTACACTGTCAAACGGATTTATTGCTTCAGGACAGTAAAGCAACACTTATTGGCATTCACAAATCAGTAAAACACAATTATACCTTGGTTATTTATTAGTTTTATTGGAGGGTTGCCGAGCCGACCGACTAACATCGGCACGTTTGAAGAGGTAGACTAACAAAGACGGGACTGCCTGAATTTATGTTATCCCCAATAGGTGCCCTGTAGTTTAGCGCCATAAACCAGTAGACCCCGAGCCTAGGATCACATTTCAATCTGTCATAGTCCTCTGTCCAATTTTCGTTTATTAAAGCTCCAACTTCCTGTAAAAAATGGGTTTGGGTAATTTAGATTTTATGAATGAATATAAGAAATGTTCCAAAAGCTCTACAAAATTCTTTTTACTGAATTTGGTATAAAAATCAATTAATGTAGCTTCATTGTTTCCTACTTTATTGAAATCCATAAACACCATCTTGAGAGTTTAACTAAATACTTGGATTTAAATTTAATTAGTGAACTAAACTACATCGAACTAAATTTCAAAGTTAATACAAATTCCCTTAAAAGTAATATACATACATAGGTACAACATGAAATGCAAATCGAAACTGTATTCTGATAACTGACAACTAAAATTTAAAAATGTAGCTGAAAAGTGGAAATCACTTTACAATTCATATTAATTCGGAAATAATTTTATAAAATATTTGGAGCTTAAAATCAGTAATAAATATGAAAATAAAAGTAAATTTATTTTTCATTACAAGAAAACCATAACTAAACTAGTCGCAGATTTAGGCATTTATAGGCAGTTACAAACTGTTTATGAGACACCATAAGTACTACTAAAAATCTAATATCAAAGCAGTTTTAAACGGTGCTCCATAAAATGAAAACATGCGTATAAGCATAAATAGAATCTTAAATTATTCTCGATTTTCAACCATTACTTTTGATTTCCGAATAAAAGTGCTTTAGGAACTTCTTATTTACATACCTATTTTTATACATAATATTCGTTACGCTGTTTTGGAATATTACGTGACCTAAAGACACGTAAAAACAAATCCGCGACTTTACTTCCATTTTTACTCTTTATAATGACTTTAAAATATTATAGGGGTGTTAAAATGGACTCTGCTGTTACTATTACTTTATCGTGGTGATACGGGGTTTCTCACAGTTTGTATTACTTGAACCACCGTCCCCATTCAACCCAAGACATTTACTGAGAAGCATGCATTAAGAATTATATTAATATTGCTGTGATACCCTACTAATACTAAAAATTGTAATTATTAAGATTGACCCTCGAGTCGGCTCCATGTCAGATGATGATGATGATGATGATGTGCAAAATAAAATTAAGTGGATGGTAGAACCTACACATTGAGCGCTATTAAAACAATATCAAACTCTTAATTAAGACGTCTTCCTCTTGTTGAATATCCAAAATAAACAAATCCATAAACTGTATAACCAACACAAAATCAAATAAAAATTGCACTAACCTTTTATGAAAATCTCAGAGTCGCTGTTATAATCGGACGAACTGTGTAGACTCGAATAGCTAAACAAAGTGAAAACACACACAAAAAAGAAAAAAGATCAAAAGAATTAATCATACAGAATCTAATTAGCACAATGTAATCAATTCAACGTTATAAGTGCTTTCATTTAACTGACACAAGATAATATTCAAATTCATAATTCAAAATAAACATATTAAAACAACAGGTAGTATTTTATTTATTCTTTTGAAATGCTTGTTTTGGTAAAAGAAAAACCCACCTTCTTATTCTTAAATTGCTTGTGTGGCCGCAACCTTGGTGGAATCCAATCCTGTCCTGAATTTATAATTTGTCCACTTCAGCGCGAAAGGTCTCGCATCATGTGAGCCATCTCATACCAACATCCGCTGCCAAACTCGTGGTCCAGGAAATTTTCGACCAAAATTAGAAAAGTTGAATGTTATTCGTTGAAACCAAATTTCCACCATCACTTAAGTAACTACAGCTATAAATCCTTCTTTCCAATCAGGATGCACCATTAATTGCTCATACATTTTAGTAATAAGTACAGGTACCATTTGTAACCTCCAATTTTACCTTGAGGTAAATTTTCGAAGTGGAATTTCTTCTCTCAAAATTATTTCCATTAAACGAAGCACTTTCTTTATTTTAATTTAATATTGATATTTATTTATTTTTAATTAAATCTTGTAGATTTAAAAGTTTCTTCAAATGACATTGACGTTTGTGTCAAGTTGACAAGGCAATTTGAAGATCAGCCCATAAAAAGACAAAGATCGAAGAAACAAATGAAGAACCCAGGCAAACATGTAATTTTTCGAAGAAATTCAAATTATTTTAAGATTTTTACAAAATCTCGACCGTGAGTTGTAGAAAACACGTAGAATATGAACACAAACATTAAAAATTTTATTTCAAAGCAAAATCGACATCATAAGAATTTCAATTCTTCCACGTTCCTGAAAGCTTTTGTTAAGACCAATAATAATCGTACAAAACTTAAAATATAGTACAGAATGTGCTAATGTACAGGAAATATATAAAAATATAATCAGCCTTAGAATTAATATTTACAATAAAAATTATGCTAAAATATATTTTAATATTTAAGGACTAAACTAGCAAAAGATGACTTTTTAATAGTAGAAATACGATCATCAATTCGTGTTCAAAATGTATTGCGTGATGTTAGTCAAAGATAACTGCACAACAGTATATCATTGTAATGTTCGCCTGGTTTTCCTGCATTTGAATTTGAATTTGAATATTCATTTCATGATTTTAATTCACAAGTATCGCAAAGATGCGATATTATTTGGTGAAATTAAGGTTCTGGTAAAGAAATTTCCTATGGTTTTCAAGTTTACCGTTTTCTCGTAGTTACAGTCAACTATAAATTCAGATTGACTACCCACAGGAATCAATAATTAAGTTCAGAATACCGTGTGGTTTCATGTATCGTTATAAACGAATAAACAAATTAATCCGTGTTACCCCTTTAGCTTTCCCATGAAGATTCGCCGTTTTAACAAATGCTCTGACCCTCTGTTCATCATTTCCAGGTGATTTAAAACAATTAGTACGTCGCTATTTTATGAACAATTCTCATCGCGTAATATGGTCTAATCTATTGAAATTCAGTTCGTTGTTCTTTGTTGAAGCTGCTAGTGACGTCATCTTAGCTGCCGTCCACGGCTCCTCCCTTCTTTCAAACCACGGACGTTTATCACGTAAAAATCCACCGTCTTACGCTTTCCTCATATCTCCGAATTAAGGTAAAAGCTATCCATATGTACAGTTATCAGTGGAAATTGTCAGTGAGTATTTGTTTCTCAAGGTGCTTCGATTTGCGGAAGTTAGAAGTAGCCGCATTATCAAGACATAAAGCAACCTTGTGTGACTAATTGTTCAGTAATTTAATAATTAACTGTACTGGTTTGTGAACTCAGCTGATATTGATTAAGCAGCTCGTTTTTTGATCTTAACGTAAATGTCGTAGTCAGTGGCGGTTCTGGCAACAGCTTCGGACGTCTTGAAGCCCCTTTCCTTATATTTAATTTATACCTAGACCGGCTCTAGTTTCCTTTTGAACATTTTGGGGTGTAACTGTACAAACATTTTTTTAGTATACTCTATACCCCCTGTTTGATAATTAATGACTTGTAATTTTGGTGTATTTTTATATCTATTTTGTGAGTGATTCGAGGTAAAGCACATTAAACTAGGGTTGACTCGTAAGCTGTTGGTACGTGGCCCTTTCACGAGGATATTCGGTTATATCTGAGTGGAAAGGGTGACAACCCATTTATTTTGACATACCATTTTGGTGGTACATCAAGATCTGCCTTTTACATCGGTTTGTAGCGGGCTGACGAAAACGAGCGTTTACACCGTAATACAGTATGTTGTGAGAAACTTCGTAAATAATGTTTATTATAGACCTATTTGTTTAATGAACCATAACAGCATAAAATCAGTGTTTCTATACATTTTGCTCATGCAGAATTGTGTATAATGTAAATATAATTAATATATTTTGAGATATTCAATAGACATTAATGGATTGGGACATCACCTGATACAAAGTAATAATCCAGTTATTATTACGTGAGAAAATAAAGTATTACCTTTTTGAACGTATTAGAAACAAAACGTTAATAAGGTGCTCGTAATGTTCTCCGAAATATGTATACATTTTTTAACCAATACTTTTGTAGCTATCTCCACTTTTTTGTCACAGATAAAGGTTTTTAAGTATCCTAGGACAAATAGGAATACATCCAAAATTTCTCCAGACAGATAAAAATTAGGTAAAATGATTGTTTTCATACATTTTGCAAAAAACATTTTTTTTTTACATTGATTACTTTCAATAATTAATAAAACTTTTAAAGCTAGATGTTTTTTATTGTTTTTGGAAGCCCCAATGTGCCTATGCGGTAATCCGCCACTGTTATTAACAGTCGCACTGAGAAGGGGGGGGTCAGCCGCTGACCCCAGGTTACTTAGTTTGCTCGTTCTCGTGTAATTTTGAATTTTGTTTTCTAAAAATATATGACTTTTATCCCTGACACTCTCTGAATCTGGTAATATATAATTGATTAAGATTAAATTCTAAACATCGCCGTAAAAAAATAAAATCCTCGGAGAGGCGCTCCAAGTTAATATTGTACGCTAACGCTGCAGTCAGATAGTATTCCGTTTTGTGTGATTTAGGCAGAAAATACTGTAGTTTTGTAACTGATGTGAAAACTGTAGAAAGCCTGGGTGTCAAGCAGTACCTACTAACCAATACAATTCGGAAATAGACTCCGATTGTGACTAGTGCTTACTGACTCTTGTTCTTGTATTTTTGCACAGAAAAAATACGTATATTTTACTGCTATGGTGCATATTAGGTATTTCACCACGAGTAGAAAATACTTGACAGATAAGGAGCTAGAAGAAGCTCTTTATGATGATGACTTATACATGGACGATGTAAATACTAATTTAGGAAGTTCTCATTCGGAAGGTGAAGATCCTACTGAGGGGCACGAAGTGTTTTTTTCTACGGCAGATGTAAATTTCGTGTGTTTATTCCTACAAAACCTGGAAAATATGGGATTGAGGCAAATATTCTGTGTGACTCAGAAAATTATTACTGTTTTGCGGCAGAGCCATATGTTGGGAAGGTTCAAGATCAACCTAAAAGTTATAACAGTGGCCCAGAAATAGTAAAATGGTTAGTAACAGCAGCAAAACTAAAGAATACGGGAAGAAACATCACAATGGATAGGAAATTTACCTGTCTTTCTATTGTTGATGAACTGCTCGAGAATAATATCACCCTTGTTGGAACAATACTCAACACACGCAGAGACGTTCCACTAGAACTAAGACTGCAGACTTTGAAAAAATCTACACCAGCAACTATTCGTTTTGCATTCA
>JABXWE010007270.1:0-12060 GCA_014611495.1 Limonius californicus
CAATATTTGATTACAATTCACACTTATGCTGTATTAATTCAGAGCATACATTAGTGTTTATGCTATGACTAAGTAAACATATCAGATAGCTTTGTATCCCTATATATTGTAAATTGATTGGATAACTCTTTTTTGGTTGTCGTACACCCATAAGTAAGACAAAAATATTAACTGCTGATTCATTCTTTTTTTAATTAATAATTCATAATTGTAGGTATAGAAGAAAATTACATTTCAATAAATATAAGGTTTGGTCTGCTAGAAACACTTATTGCTATTATGGAGGGTTTATAATACTATTTTTGTATACGCACCTTTGGAGGATAGACAGTACTTATAGCAAATGTCAAGGGGATGGAGCGTCACACAGATTATGAGATATATTAAAAGAATACAATAGTGACAAGAAAAGTTTGCATATATTCAAGATGACTGCCAAATGATTTTGAAATCAACGGATCTTCTTCGATTTTTCAAAACGGATACAGGAATTTGTGAAATATGGAAGGCATTAAGAAGTTCCTTTTCTTCTTTTTTCATTTTGGTTTCTCGAGTTCTTACGCTGGTACAGCCAATTGCAAGTTTAAAAAGATTTAAATGCCTTCCATTATTATAAAAGATTGCTCTCAAAAAATTCTGCCTAAATTGTTTTTGCTTAGAAAGAGTGGCTGATAAAAAATTAAAATCGTAGTTTAAAGTAAGTTCATCAATAGTAATCCGAACCGCCATATTATGAAGTTCCGCAATTCAAATCCCCAATTGCCACAGTAAAAGGGAACACAATTCCTGTAACACGAAAACAACTGTGGACCTTTATTCATAAGGCCAACCGTGATTATAAAGCCAATTTCAGACCTCTTTTCATAACGCTAATTGTGATCACATCTGTTCATATCGCCAACCGTGATCATAAATCCAACCGTGGACGGCTGTTCGTAACGCCAACCGTGTTTATAGAGCCAATAATCCTCTGTGCATAACGCCAACCGTGATCACAACGCCAACTATCAACATCTGTACATAACGGCAACCGTGATCATAAAGCCAACCGTGGACGTCAGTTCATAACGCCAACCGTGTATATACAGCCAATACACTTCAGTTCATAACACCAACCGGGATCACAACGCCAACTATGAACATCTGTTCATAACGCCAACCGTGATCATAAAGCCATTACCCAAATTGTTACGTATTATCTACTTGGTATTATATATGGTTTACAAGCACTGGGTTCTATTATGGTTGTTATACAAGATTGGTGTGGCTGTGTAAGTAGTTGTTGTGTGGTATGATTAATCATTATTCCCCTAGCAATCATTCGTCATTCGGAAGGTAGTCAGTCGGCAGAGGATGTATCGCAAATGTGCTTGATGTGAATATTTTATATGGGTAGGAGCAAGCTCCTGTACTTAGGCCACCACGGCACATTGCGCTACCTTGGGCTTACAAAAGACTTCATTCCCTGAACAGGTCCGTCGCTTCGGCGAAGGACAGAATCCTGTTCAAAAGCGTGTCTTGAATGTCTCTTAGTTCAAGAAAGGGAGAACGAAAGTGGTTGCGTCTTAAGGCCGCTAGTGCCTTGCATTTGCAGAGGACATGTTCAGACGTTTCCTCTTGCTCTTGACATTCCCTACACTGATTGTTTAACACAATCCCTATAGTGTGGAGATGGCTGTTCGGGTGTCCGTGGCCTGTAAGGAGGCCCATTATTATCCTGATTTATCTTCTGCTTAGATTCAGAATATAGTCTACCGATTTAGGCAAAGGGCTCTTGATGAAGGCTCTAGACTGTCTGGGTGTGAGTCTGGAGGTCCAAGAATGCTGAAATTGCGCATTTGCGTGATTCCAGATCTCGTGCCTCACGTGTTATTCCAAACGCTGTCTCTGGACCTACTAAAGGTTCAGAGGCCCCAGCCACAGCTAGGGCGTCAGCTTCCTCATACCCACTTATTCCACTATGGCCCGGAACCCATAGGATTTTCACGTAATTCTCAGCTGAAAGTTTGACGAGTGTTGCTCGACATTTTTCAACAAGCCTAGATCCTACCTTGGGAAATATTGGGGCCTTGATGGCCACTTGACTGTCCGAGCAAAAGTAGATGTATTTACCTCTATAACTTCTATTGAGGTTTTCATTTGCAGGGCCAGCAATCGCGAAGATTTCTGCCTGGAAGATCGTAGGATATTTGAGTTTGGGCTTGGGTTTGTCCCCATATACACCAACACCGGTACCTTTCCTATTCCGTGACCCGTCTGTATACCAAACTAGGCCACTGGGTTTAAGAAAGGGCAGATCGTGTGAGAATCATTCCTCCCAGAGAGCGATGTGAACCTTATAGGGTATGCTAAAGGAAAAGTAGGAGGTCATGATATCACTTCCCATTGAAGAAACGGGAGTGGTCGCCTTCAATTTGGAAGCAACTCTGGTATGTCCTACGTTTGCCTGAGTCGGTTTCCACTGACCCGTACACATCAGCCTATGCCTTGCCGCTCGAGCCTCGGCCTCAATCACAAAGTGAAGGGGCGCGAGTCCCAGTAGCACTTCCATGGCCGCTGTTGGAGTTGTTCGCATTCCGCCCGTAATGCCCAGACAAGCTAATCTTTGCACACGGGCGAGTGTTGTCCTTGTAGTGGTGAGTTCTGATCGTGACCACCAGACAAGGGCGTAAATGTACTTACATCGAACTATTATTATTATTATTATTATTATGAATGCAACATTAATGTCAGGATGACATCGACTGACGTTTACGCGGGGATGTGGACACCAATTATATGAAGATATGCATAATTGTTGTAATTACTGTACGATTACGAATGACTGCGGTCACAGTAGCTAGTCGGCTGTTGAGCACCCGTATCCTGTTCGAATTCCAATCCAGAGGCAGGGGGCTGGAGGACCTACGGTAAGTACAACTGCCCAACATTTATTGACAGATCAATGAGTCTGTGTTTTATTTATCTATTGCATGTCACCTGTCTGTCACGGCCCGTGAGTTCTGATCGTATCCGCTGTTTGTTTACACCGGAACTGCAAAAATGAAATGCAGAAGCGCTGCAACCGTAATTAAAATTGAAAATTCAGTAGTTTTTATACGCTCCCCGTAAGGTCGACTCTAATAGAATAGAGGTTGATAGTTGATAGAAAATCAAAATAAGCGGTTGACTTTGCGATAAATTGGTGTGTGATCAGTTGGCGTTGTGATCAGTTGGCGTTGTAATCACTATTAGTGTGTTGGTAACACATTCAGTTGGCTCTACAATCACAGTTGGCTTTATGACCAGAGGTTGATAGTTGATAGAAAACTCAAAATAAACAGTTGGCATTGTGATAAGTTGGTGTTGTGAGCAGTTGGCGTTGTGATCGTTATACTGCCAACCGAAGAAGAACAACCATTTTGTTAAGCAATTTTGTTTTAAACTGAAAACTCTTATATTATATAATATATCAAATAGTTTACCAATGACGATTATGTAATTTTCTTCTAAAAGTAAATTTCCTTTCTGTGCTCTTAATTTTTTCCCACATATTTGCAGATTATGGAACTTGTCTGTCCTTCTTATATCCGTTGCCTTCCGTATCTGAATGTTTGCGTGTCAATTAGTTCGTTTATGTTTGTGTCCCTTCTTGTCTTGCCCAGCAGCCGATTTATCTAATCTGGAGGTCAGTGTATGGGTTGATTTGTTCATGGATCTACCTCTATTGTTTATCGTCAGTTATTGACATTAATATGTACCAAGTTGCAGGTGCCTTATAATAAGTTTATAAAAGTTATACATTCAGTGTTACTGGGGTGCTGGTTATTTTGTTGAAATGGAAAAATTCGAGACAAGGGCTGATAAAATATCCTTTTAAGAAAGATTTATCAGCTCAGGAAGTTTATAACAACATGTCCGTAGTGTTGGGTGATTCTACCCCGTTATATCAAGTAATTAAGAATTGGTGCCGGGATTTTAAAATAGGAAGGAAGTCGTGTCAACGTGCACCAGGTGCTGAATCACCAATAACTGTTGTTACTCAAGCAAATATTTATTGGGTGTATGATATAGTACCGAGTCATCGGCGAATTACGGTCTAATATATTGCTGAGACATGTGGATTTGCTATTGGAAGCGTTTAGAAAATTTTGCACGAGAAATGGGGTCTGAAAAAAGTCTGCTTGGATGGATTCCGAAAATGACACCCGCTCAGGAGCGGGCCAGGTTTCTCACTGCTGTGAGCAATTTGAGATTAACGGACGCGGATTTGAATGGATTTTCGGAAAGACTTGTAACTGCAGATGAAACCTGGGTTCATTACCTTGATCCAGTGTCAAAACGGCAGAGTATGGAATGGCGGCATCGTGGTTCCCCGCCCCCACAATAATTCCGGGTGACTTATAATAAGGGCAACAGTGTTTTTTGAGATTTTGAAGGAGTTTTTCTTTTTGATTGTTTACCACGTCGTCACACAATAACGGGAGACTATTACGCAAAACTCATATCGAAAGTTCGTGAGGCCATAAAGCAAGAAAAGCGTGGAAAGTTGACACGCGGCGTTCTGTTCTATCACGACAACCCTTCCGCTCACAAGAGTTGTTTTCTGTGGCTGCTGTACAGTATGCTGAAATGCTAGAACAACCCCCATATTGGGCAGATCTGACGACTTTCACCTCTTCCTCAAATTAAAGGAACATTTTCGGGAAACCCATTTTTCGGACGATGAGGCGGTGATGGGTGTTTTGAATTGGTAGTTTTGCAGTGGAATACAAATAGTTTTTCTTCTACAGGCATAAAAGCTCTGCATGATAGTTATATTAAGTGTATTAACCTTTCAGGGGATTGTGTTGAGAAATACAGTTGTTTCAAATGTCTCAGTCATTTGCTTCTATAGCAGGGACAATAAATGATCTACTGGTGTCTCTGCTGGTCTGTCTATGAGTCTATCGGTATATTTGTTGGATAATCTGTCGGTATATCCGTATACCTATTTGTTTAGTTATTTCTTTTCCTACCTATATATTATATGCTTATACAGGGTAAATAAGAAGTAAGGAACATCGATACTACAGCGTTAAATAATAACTTTACGAAAACAAGTTTCTAACAGAAGTTTCCTATCAAGTTATTTGCCACAATTTGGCGTTTCTCATTTTCTCTCGTTTGTCATATGTTTTAGCTATGACGTCATCGACATTTTCTTTAAATAGCAACCTATACTTTTTATGGCATGACCAGTCAGTGATTTTTATTCTCTATACAGCAATGTAAAAATATAATACATTTGTATAATAAAAATTTCAAGAACAATCACGATAAACATTTATTTTTGTCACTGGCAACATTTTTCATTAGGTGCACTTATTATTATGTATTACGTATATGTCTAAATCAATATCTCTATTAGTCTGTTTATGTGCTTACAGATTACTTATCTGATAGTTTAACGGAAATCAGTAAGCTTTCAGTACAATGATAATTGCGCTTTAATTAAACTGAAGCGCAATGACGTTTACCCACAAAAACTGGTAGCTAAAAGAACAATATGGCAAACTGTACGCTATGCCGTGTACATTTCAAATATTTAAAATTAATGTTCATCAGACCTGTGTCAGGAATTTTATCACTTATAACCATTTCGTCAGGTTCGTGTTCAGCATTAATATAAAAATTTTACACGTTCACCTTTAAACACATTTTAGAAAGCGGCGCCGGCATAGCAATTTTAATAAAAATAAAGCATTTAAGCAGAGAGTCCTATATCTGGAAATATTTCCAACAATCGTAACACTTAATTGTGTAACTCTGAAACTGTAATTTTTAACGCGGAACCTGTAAAGCTGATCATTACGTGGAGATGTACAGTGTGGGTATTGGTAGATACAAGTACAGGTATATTGAACATTGGTAATATCCTTGCGTTTTGGCACTAAAGGATTAACACACGGCACACAAGAGACTACTACCGACTGGTACCGACATGGGAAGCCTGATGAGGGGATGTTTCGATATCATACTAAATTCAGTGATATTTATTTTACCTCGGGGATTATTTTAATGCAGTTAATTATGATTAATAACTCCAGATTTTTGGGTACACAGGACTTCATATTGGAAGTTATAATTCCAGAGGTGAAACATTTTTCTTTCGGTACTAGAGAGATCTGCATTTCATATAAAAACACCTCATGCATATTGGATTTGTAGTGGCAAAACAAATGCAGCTTAACCTGATTTACAAATTTATGTGCTCCATTATCTTGCAAACATTCATGCATGAATAACATACAGGCAAGTTAATAGTTGTCTTGTAAAGCCATATATTTACATAGAGCGTTAACACTAAAACTTTATGCGATGGTGGGTAGGAAGCTAAACGCAAAGGCCTAAAATATTGAAAAAGAACATCGATAAAACAGACATGTCGAAATGCTCAGGCCCAAATGAGCTTTTTTAAACCACATTTGAAATTCCCCCTCGCATTTAACTGCGTTAAAAATTAAAAGTAATGGAATATTTAAACAGCCAATACGCCGTTCTGGCGTTTTTGATACTAGATGCCAAAACGCGTTTTTTAAGCAATGAGGGCCTGTTTAAATGTAGATCCATCAATATCCAAACGGCAAATAAATAAAATTAAACTGTGGAGATAAACATTACTTTTTACGAATACGGCCCTGTTCGCGAAGATTAAATTTCTTTCAACATGAGCTGAAATGAGCCACGTCCGTTTTACAAATGCCTTCGACGTTTCGAAATAATGGAACAACTGCTAAAGTGTGTACATTTTTCATGTAGTAGAATTAATAATTCACTTAGGTAATGTGTAGCGAGAACGGATCACTAAACTCCTTGAAGACTCGTGAGGTCGAAGTTCAAAGTCTTTGAGCTCAGCAGATTAATGCGTCTGTGAAGAGTTAAATATGTTAGGTGTATCTGCAAGGCGTTATGTTTTTAAATGCTGCAGATATAATTTAACATATGTATAGTGTTAATTCAGTTGCAAAAAGTCAGTAACATGTTTGTTAACAATACACCCTGCATTTTCTTTGTTCCTTAGGGCTTCACCACATTTTCAAATTATTGGAAATATATTCAACATAAAAATCCATAAATATTCCTAATTAAAGGAACGAGTCCCGGGTTAAAAAATGAGGGAATTTCGCTGTGATTTTTCCCCGTGTAAAATATTTTTTCCCGACTATAGGCCCCAAATAATTATGAGTCATTAAACTCTAAGCGTATAATTCTTTCTTAATATTGCCGACATAAGCACTCTCTTGAGGTGTTTTCACAACAATGAAGTAAAGAAAACGCAGTTAACAATTAATCTGCAATGATAACTATATATTTGAAAATCATCAACTTCTGAAGTTCTTACAACTTTTTATACAGGGTGTTTGACAAGTAGTGCAAAAGACTTTGGCATTTGGTTGGTAAGGTCATTTTCAGTAAAGAGTGTCTAATGAACACAGAGACTATCCTAATAAATTAATTACAAAACTACTTGGAGATTAAACTTTTAATTGCATAATTGATTCGCAATGTTAATAACAAATTAAATTAAATTAATTATTTGATGTATCTATAACAACAATTGACACAATTGTCTCAATTTTTCTTAATCTATTTACTTTCTTGATAAACAGTGGAATGAGTGGTGAATTGAATCTCGTAGCGAGTGGATGTGTTCCAACAGCCTAAACGTTTAATAGAGATCTACTTAAATTACCTTTAATAAACATTGTGAATTATTTGCAATATTATACTGTAAAACAATCAGTAAATTATAAAACACCTGCGGGATCGGGCCCCGCAGATAACGTTCCAGCGCGTGCTGGTTTTGATAACCGCACAAACAGCGATAAATACAAATAAATATAATCACTCAATAGAAAAATGAATGGTGGAGAAAAGAATTTACACATTGAACCTAATATTACTATAGTTCAACACGGCGAACTTTCACAAACAACTCAATTAAAACCAATATCAAACATCAATATTCCAAAACACCCTAACTATGTTAAAATGCCGAAGTTAAATTTCAAAGGAAATAAAGCTAAAACTCCTAGTGAAGTCATTGACCAAATTATGACGGCCAGCTCAGAAAAGACAACCCCAATGGACACAAATGGATCAACAAAACGCGATAGTAGCGAACTAACACCACCAGCTGAGGTCAGAAGAAGGTATTTATTAGATAATAATACACTAATCCAAGCGAACAAATTTCACGCGCTAACTTCAGATAACGATAATCCTATTAATAGCAGGAATGAAAACCAATCAACAAGTAATCAAGACATAGATCAGACAACACAGGCAAATAAAATAAAAATCCCTGCAATATATCTTCACGATTGTAAAAACTTTCAAGAAATTGTAAAGGACATTAAATCCATATCCAAACATGATTTCACGACAATGTGCAAAGGACAATTTTTGCGCATAAATTTAACTACCTCAGAAGACTACAGAACATTAACAGATTATTATAATCTACATGATATTAAATATCACACTTTTCAAATACCAAATAATAACGAGCAAGAAATAGAATCTGAACTTAAAAACACACACCGATTACCAATTACCAAAGTTACTAGACTATACAATAAAAGTAGAATACCCATCCCAGTATGTGCAGTTGAGTTAGACAAAAAAGAAAATGCAGAAAATATATTCAACGTTAACAAAATAGGTTACAGTATGATTACAGTTGAACCTAGGAGGAAGACCAATGAAATACCACAATGCCACAGATGCCAAAGATATGGGCATTCTAAAAATTATTGTCACTTAGAGCCCCGATGCATCAAATGTACGGGAAATCATTTGTACTATGACTGTCCAATAAAACGGACAGATAACCCACAATGCGTTAACTGCCTGGAAAATCATCCAGCCAATTATAAAGGTTGCATAGCATATAAGCAAATACATCAAAATCGCAACAATAATAACCAAATTAAGAGCCCTACACAACCAGCATATAAATACGTACAATCGAATTACCCAACCCTACCTAACCATCGGTCAAACAACAAAACATACACCTCAATAACCGCCAATATAAATAATGAAGACCAAAATAATAACGAATCGCCAAGTCTAGTATCTAAAATATTTAACATCATAATTGAATTAATAAAACCTCACTTAACACAAATAAAAGATTTTATCTTAAATCTACTACCAACACTTCTCCAAAATGGATCAAATTAATCCTATTTCTTTTCGTAATATAACAATCCTAAACTGGAATGCAGACGGCGTTAAAAATTCGAAATCACTACTTGTTGACTTTCTGGCTAGATATAATATTGATATAGCTTGTATAACAGAAACACATCTAATTCCTGGGGAAAATTTCAAAATTCCTGGGTTTACAGTGCATAGGTATGACAGAAATTCACAAATAGCTGCTGGTGATACGGCCATACTAGTAAAAAATCGTATACAACATCATCCGTTGCCGCAACAGCCGTTAAGAAATCTGGAAGCGAATAGTGTGAAAATCAAAACCATTAACAACTACTGGATCAAAATAATTAGTTGTTATAAGCAACCTAATAAATTACTAGTGGAACAAGATCTACACCAGCTATTCCATGATAACCTACCAACAATCCTCGTAGGAGATATAAATTGCAAGCACACATACTGGGGATGTCGAGTTAATAACCCAAACGGTGGAAGATTACTGCAAATCACAACAACACTTTCTTTACAAATATTTTCCTTATAGATCTGATTTTCAATCTGATATACTCGACATTAGCGTCAGCAAAAATTTTACTCTACCAGTATTCCAGAAAGTTATTGCAGAACTAGATTCCGATCATAATCCAGTGTTAGTGTCATTTTTTGAAACTCCAGAATATACGAAACCATTACCCAGACTTATTAATGGTAAGATTTGTTAGGAAACATTCCGTCTACATCTAGACAAATCACTAGCACAGCCAGGAAAACTAGAAGGCCCAAGTGAAATTGACAATGCAATAGAACAATATACACATACCGTAAAACATGCAGTACAGCAATCCTCAATTCCAAAACGTACCTATTTTCGAAATAAATACACCCAACCTCCTCGACATATATCAGATATGATTAAGCAAAAACATAAAACATGTAGACAATGGCAACAAACTCGAGATCCAAGATTGAAAACTCTAACTAATCGATTGACTCGCCAAATTAAATGGGAACTTGATCATTTACGATTTAACTCTTATAAAAAGTATATCTCTGAATTTCAACCCGGTGACCCTTCAATGTGGCTGGCAACGAAAAGAATACTAAGAAAACCAGAAATCATCCCTCCAATTACAGTGAATGATAACACCTATAGCACAGATCAGGAAAAAACTAATATAATTGCCGACTACTTAGAGCAAACCTTCACCACACAACCGAACTACAATAATGCAGTATCTGACAAATATATCGAGTCCCAACTAGAAGACAGAATGCCCAAGCAAAATTCAGAAATCGATTATACTTCCCCAACCGAAATTCGTAAATTTATCAAAAAACTCTCAACCAAAAAATCGCCTGGGCACGACTCTATTCCCAACATACTACTAAAGAAACTGACAAGAAAAGCTCTAGCCTACTTAGCTACTTTGTTTAATAGATGTCTGAGCTTAGGACACTTTCCAGTAAAATGGAAACACGCCCATATAATTGTATTTAAAAAGCCCAATAAAGATGGAAAAAACGTTGAAAGTTACAGGCCAATAAGTCTTCTCTGCGCGCTTTCCAAAATATTAGAGAAAATTATCCTAGTGCGAATTAATAAAATAATAAAAAACAACAACATTTTACCACCTTTCCAATTCGGCTTCAGAGCCCATCATTCAGCTATCCATCAGCTAAAGCGTGTCACCGAAATTATTGAGACCGGATTCGAAAACAAGCAGTACACTGTAATAGCCTTTATCGACATTGCCCAGGCATTTGTAAAGTTTGGACCGCTGGAATACTATACAAATTAATTCAACTGAATATAATGCCTTACCTTATCATAATAATTGCATCATTTTTACAACACAGAACATTCCAGGTAAGGATTAATAGTACGTACTCCAGCAGTAGGAAAACTAAAGCCGGGGTGCCACAAGGCTCAATCTTAGGTCCTATGCTTTTCAACATCTTCATGCACGACATCGGCGACGCATCCAGTAGCACAATAGGAATGTTCGCAACGATACAGCCCTAATTTCCCAACGTGACACCATTAATGAAGCAGTAGAAGAACTCCAAATGAATGTGAATAGGTTGTGTAATTGGTTCGACAAATGGAACATTAAGATAAATCCCAACAAATGTGAAATAAAGATATTCACACTGAGAAGGATAAGGGAACCACCTGAATTAATTATCAACGGACAGCAAATTGCATGGAATGCCAGGGACAAAGCCGTCAAGTATCTTGGGGTATATCTGGATACCACTCTGACGTGGAGTATACATATTAACAACAAACTTAATCAGTGCTATTCTCGTCTTTCAATGTTGTATTCCTTAATAAATCGAAAATCTACTCTACGTGTGAAGTGCGGCATATTAATATATCAATCCTTATTAAGACCAATATTAACTTATGCATGTGAAGTTTGGTGTAATACAAGCAAAACAAATATTCGCAAACTCCAAACAATACAAAACAAAGCGCTGCGAATAATCGTAAACGCCCCGTGGTTTGTTAGAAACCTACAATTACATAACGAACTAGGTGTACCGCATATTGAAGAACACATAGAAAAAATAACCAAAAAGTTTTTGCGTAATATAGACAAATGTACCAGTGCAAAACACTTCGGTATGGGACAGAAAAATATCCATACCAGACTTAAGAGACAGTTACCTCAGAACAAATATCCAGTAGCATATAATAGTGATTAACTCTTTAATTTAATAAACTCACTTAGTTTAATTTAGTTACTGAGGAGCCTTAGCCGTCTTCTTGCAAAAACCCAACATTGTAATCACTTATAACTATACTGTGTATAGCATGTAATATGCTGGGCTGGTAGATAAACATAATAAAAAAAAAAAAAAACAGTG